>MU677220.1:29900-76051 GCA_026770625.1 Nicotiana glauca
TAAATAGAAATAGAGAACGAAATAACTAAAAAGGTTGTTAGAATCCCCCTCTTCTAGAAGGATCATCTACAAAGCTATTCGTTTTATTTGTATTCAGACCAAAAGCTGACATAGATGTTATGGGTAGAATTCTTTTTTTTTTTTCGAATTTTGTTCATATCTTAGATCTATAAATTATATTGATAAGCTACCCACGTGCATTTGTTGTTTGTGTATGCTGGATAACTTGGACCGTTAATTGTCTTTATGAAGTCCTATTTATTTTGAATGTCACCTAGTTTTATCATTTTGAGCAACCTAGGGAAAGTCTATAACCACTCAATAGAGGTCTAAAGCCTCTTGGACCATAGGCCTGGGATGGGTAGTGCACTCATAGGGTACAATTTAGAATTGAATTAGAGAACCTTTATAACAACTTCAACATAGTAATTGGATAGCATGAGATGACAGTTTATGCCCGCTGAATAATATGACCAACTCTTAACTTAAGGGAGTTGCGAAGTATTTTTTGTGTTGCACGGGGTGATCCTTTAGGCTAAAAATCATAGGACCCCCATTCTTTATGTACAAGTTATTTTCACTTAGTCATTCACCATAGACCAATGTAGTTATATACTTGTAATTTTTAAGGACTTATACCAATTCTCATGCTTTATGATAATACTCTTCGTGTTACACCCCGTAATATTACGCCTTTCAGTATTAATTATAACGATGTTGCACCCTGTAATATTGTACGTTGAATTTATCGTAAGGAAATTGACATCGGTCCAAGAAAAATATTATTTTGAGATTATAAGGATTATGCTATAAATGAGTGATAAGCAAATTCGTGAAGGTGAGAGGGGAAGCAAGTCAAAGAAAATGAATTTTACGTCCAAGTTTGGCATATTGGGGTAAAATACGGGCCGAGCGATAATACTCGATATTTACAGACTAGTACCATACAAGGTACCATATTACCATGATAGTAGGATGTATAAAATGTATTAAAAATAAGTAAAATTTTAAGTAATTTGAAATAATTCTTAATTATGTGATTAGTTGATTAATTATCGGATAGCGGAATATTACCTAATTAATTTAATTGATTATTGGATAAGATAAAAATCCCCCGTGGCAACAAGCCACTACCCCCAACCGTATGTCTCTTAATCATAATTCATGACTAAGAGTCATTTTTAAATACGTGGCAACTAGTTGAGATAAAAGTCTTGAAATCCATGAAATGCTTCATAACCTTTAGCAAAGTAATATATTCATTTATCTTACATTTGAGGAAAATGAAAAGAGCTCTCCACGAGACTCTCTGAAGACATCAATAACGTTACCAGAAGCCATCATAAAAGCAAATTGAAGCTAACATTGGAGGGTACAAATCTTTAACAGATCGAACAAAGATTTTGCAATTTTAAGGGAGTACGGTGGAAACCTTCTAAAAAATATCACACGGATTTTTTTCTGCTTCAGGTATGTTAAGGCTAAGCCCTTCCCTCATTTTGGCATGATCTCGTCATTACACAAGTTTGATAACGAGGCATAAAGAAAAATTCATATCCCGAAATTTACAAATATTTTGCTAGTCTCGCAAGTTATAATATTCTCTTTATCGGGACTTAAAATTCAGTTGAGTATTTCCTTCTTCCAGTCAAGAGAGCAGAGAATCTATATATACAGTATTATATTTTTTTCATTACCATCAAGCTATAATCGATGGGAAGGCCCCTATTGAGCAACATTTGATCAGATGGTAAGTTATATACCGAGCCTACTATGGCCGAGCGCCTATGAGCGAGCCTAGTTGGTGAGATATAGAGCCTAATATGGCCGAACGCTACGAGTGAGCCTACTACGACAAATCAGTTATATATATATATATATATATATATATATATATATATATATATATATATACACCGAGCCTTATAAGGCTCCTCAACTATTTTACTTACTATATTGAGAGAGTTGAGTCAGTATCATTAGGTGAGCATATCTTCAGATTTTCTTTGACTCCCAGTTACTTTCAGTCATTATATTATCAGTTCAATTTCAGCTTTCAATATATTTCCTTACATACTCGATACATTATTTTGTACTGACGTCCTTTTTGTAGAGGGGCTACATTTCATGTGTGCATATTCAAACAGACAGATAGGTAGACCTCCTTATTAAGTGTTTCCCGAGTTCAGCTTGATCGGTAAGCTCCATGCCTTTCGGATTTGCCGGATCTAGAGCTTTATGTACATCTTGTGTATATATGTATATATGTTATAAGTAGGTCGGGGAGCAATTTCGACCATAATATATTCATCAATAGAGGCTTTTACCTGTCAGTTAGTACACTATATTGGGCTTTTAGGCCTTGTATGTATATTTGGTTGGTTTGTCAGCTGTAATAATTATGACAGCCTTGTTGGTCCATCTTTATATTAATATTTAGTCAGCATTCGCAGTTGTATTGTAATGTGGCCCATGGCAAAAGTATGACATCATATATCCAGAGTCACTTAGTTGTAAGTTGATACGCAAGGATAGGTGAGGCACCGGTGCCAGTCTCGCCCCCATGTTCAGGGCATGACACTTCGACTTCTGTATTTTCCTTTGTTTATTTGATCACTTGGCATAATTACATAATTCACATAGTTTAAGTTTGGCCAGAACCCACAGTTGTGGACCTCGAAGAGTGCCTAACACCTTCTCTTCAAGGTAACTTGATCCCTTACCCGATTATTAGTGAAATAGATCGGTCAAACAAAGTTATTTCCAAATAGGTATCCTAACACACCTTAGAAATTGTTAGGTGGTGACTTTTCTCTTTTATACCTTCCATAAAAGAGTTGTCACACGTTAAATCCCGCTTTAGCGAGAAAATAGGGCACAACAACATGCTTCTCCATGCCTATTTCTGGTGCAAGTGCTTGTTCCTGGAGTTCCTAGCCAGAGAACAAGCAACCAAAAAAAGGCGTTCTTCTGTGATCGTAGGAAAGAATTAGGCGAAAAATGCTGCCCTTGAGTCATCTCCAGAAGTCATGGTGATGAGCTCCCCCAACCAGGACGACCATAGATAGCGTGATGATTGATTATAATGGAGAAACTAGCAAGGAGGGGGCTTTTTTACATAAAATACGATGATCTTCCTCAACTCAACAGATTGCTTAATCTGTTGAGTTAGTTACACCAATCGAGGATGATGCCTCGACGCTCTGGGGAGTTTTAAATGGTGGAAAATGCCAACTCGTGTTTCAAGATCCTAGTCACTGCGCTTGATATTGTGGGGCTGTGTACTGGATGCATGGCATCTTGGGTTAACGAGCAACCAACAACCAACACTATGCTTGCCGCAGCTACTTCTCACCCTTCAATGCCATCATCTTTATCTCTTTCTTCACCAATTGTTCCACCAACAACTTCTACATCATCTCCATCGGTTGTGTCTATCCGAGAAGAGGATGTTTTCCCCAGTCCCCAGTTTATAGGAATTTAGGGCAAAATTATGCATCTCCCTAAGAAAATCCGCAAACGAGGAGGAGTGTTACTTTCTCAATCTCTACGAATGCAATATGCTATCCTGGTCGGTAAAACTTGCTAACTATATAAAGCCTTCGGCTTCAAAAAAAGTTTGGGAAAAGATACAGGCTCTTTCAAGAGAATGCTTGTTGAACAATGTCATGCACAACACTGCAACAGACACTCTTCATTTCCTTTATCATTTCTTCTGTCTTGTGATTGAATAAGTATCTTGAGTTCTCCTTTCTTGTTTTGCAGGATAATTTCCTTGCTTCCAAGGGCCTCCAGAGTTTGGTTCGGGAAAAAGAAGAACATACCTCCGGGCGTAATCAAATTTTGGCTGAGCAGGACCAAACTGCTGCTAGCCTCTCAGAACTGGAAGCCAAAGCTACCGAGGCCGTTGTGTTGGAGGCTGGTTTACAATAAAGTGAGGAAGAAATGAAAATCCTTACCCAAGTGATTTCCCCATTTAGGATTCAATTAAAAGAGGCCAAGGCCAAATGGGTTGAAGTCCATAATGTCGTTCTTGTTGCATCCGATCGCTAGGCTGCCTCTGTGATGACGTCCAAATCTACTACTAAAAAGTAAATAGACACAATTGCATGCAATATAATTTACCCAACTATGAGTTGGGGTTGAATCCTAAAGAGAACAATATGTAGGTGATTAGGAATGTAAGCGAATTATCACTTGTTATGCAATGACAAACACCTAGAATTGTTTTTAGAAAATTTTTATAACTAAATGTGGGAATATAAACTAACATATAAAGCAAGTAAAATGATCAATGACTGCACGTATGGGTACATTGGGAATTACACTCAAGTAATGATCCAATGTATTTTACTATTTTATGAATATGAGAGAGTTTATCTTAATTGGCCTCGGGTAATAATTCTATATTAGCTTCCTCGACTTACAAGACTTCCTAATTAAATTATCCCTAAAACAATTAGGAGATTAAGTACACCCGATTATAGTTACAGGTAGTTCAATCCTATCCCTATGTAGAATATATAAAATAAGGGTTAAAACCTCAAGTTCTTATTAAATAATCTTTTTCAATCCCAAATAATCTTTTCCAAAATTAATTTGAAGTTAATGGGCGAGTCCTAGGGTTAGTTAATCCCTTTGAAAATATTAAAGAACAAGAATAATTAAAATAATAATAACTCACTTCATAAAAGATAAAAAAATCATTCAATACATAACACAACAAGATATTTAATCCACACTTTAAACATGAATATTTCCGTAAACAAGATACAAGTGTTGGAATAAATACTACACACTTAGATATATAATACAAAGCAAAAAAATTAAAAAATGAGCATCAATGAGTAAGAAATTCTTAATCAAAAGCTTCAAATCTTTAAAACCTATGTGTATATGCAAAAACCCTAGTTTCCAAACTTGTTTTGTCTAGTCCAAAGACTGAAAATTAAGCCAACGATGTGTTTTCAATAGTTTAGGTCGTGTATTTGTGGGTTTGGAGTTGAGAAAATGTGAAATGTTATTCCTTCCTAGGTCTGAAGCCCGTTGACCGCACCTGCGGAAGAATCATCGCTGGTGCTGCTCCGCAGATGCAGATCTCTTATCGCAGATGCGTAAATTTGAAGGGACTTCTGGCTCCGCAGATGCAGGCTCCCAAGCACAGATGCTTAACCGCAGAAGTGGTTCTTGTCTCACAAATTTGGTCCGGGGCAAGGTGGCTCGGTTTTTCAAATGACCATTTCCTTGAAGATGCGAGGTCTCTATGCGGCCATTCTTCCGCAAATGAGGATTTGCTGATGAGTTTTGCATTGTTTAACCCTTTTTCTATCAATTCCCCTTCAATTGAATTCAATTCTCTTAATGGCATCATTTACCTAAAAATCTAATAATACACACCATAAATGCCCTCATATTATAATTAAAGGACATAAAAAGTAAAGAAATGAGAATACATTGAGTTGTAAAATCACCACTCATCAACACCCCCAACTTAATGCTTTTGATTGTAGTCAAGCAAATCAAAACCAACAATTCAATGAAGTTCTACCATTTAACGAACAAGTAGTATTGCTATCATTTACAAATCACATTCTCCAATTAAGCATCGTACTTATGGATTTGGTTGGTACTAATAATTAGGCTCAAGCACGCGAATCTTAACCAAAAACTCCCTCATTTAAAAACACTTCTAAGAAATGTAAATGAGTTTCAAACTAATCAAGTAACAATAATAAGCCTCAAGAAGTGACTCAAAGCACTAGTCTACTATATATGCTCACTTTACTTATTTTCGGATACATCAATGTCACCAATCCATCCTACTTCATGCGTCCTCACAAGAAAGAAAGTCCCAAAATCACCATATTTACAATAGTAAAACAAGGGACAAATGCACAAAGACGCTCACTCTCAACAAAGAATTTCAAATGTTACAAAATATCATGCCATAAGCTTGCCCTTATTTTAATTCTCCGCCTATTCAAGAACATTCGGTTGGAGATCCTATAATGTCTTTTTAAGCTTTAATGTAGGTTTAGGAAGGGGTCAGATAAGCATTTGGGATACAAGTGGCTATACCATCTTTTAACACTACTTACATTTTTCTTTCTTTTGCACTTTGCTTCATTTTAAACTACATAGCCCTTATTGGCATCTAGTTACCAACATAGAACCACCTAAAAGTACCTTTCTAATTTTATCAAGAATCCATATTTATATCTACATATATTTTTTTATATAACAATTTTATTTTGGAGCTTGAGTAATTATACCTCAGTGTACAACCTTACTTATTTCCAACTTGACACCAACACCCCCAACTTAGGCTTTTAGCCTCATTCTCAATATTCAAGGAGGGGCGGGTTCAAAAGAGGAAATTATTTTACAAAAGGGTAAACGTTTGTAATAAGGTGGCCAAAGAAAAGGGTAAAGGCTCAAATGGGGTAAACTAGTGATAATATTTATGCAATGGTACACTTGAAAGGCTAAAGATACTTTTTCAAAGATCATAAAGAGTGCCTAAGGTCATCCCTCCAATAAAACATAACTAACATTAGCATTTACAGCCCAACCAGGCAAGTTCTAGATTATAGAAATAAATACAAGAATTATTTATAACAAAAACTAAAACTCATGGCACATGAACTAATCAAGACGGATCAATTTCACTTCTTAATAAGAGAATCTAGAGCAATATCATGCTAACTAGTGGACAAAGAGTCAGCAAAAGATCCAAAAAGTTATCACAAAGATTATTCTTCCCCACGCAACTTACTTTTTCGATTTAAAACCAAAAATCGGAGGGGTATTCTTAATTCACTTTTCACATGAAAGAGACTAATTCTATTAGTACCAAATAATCCAAAAGTCTCCACATAACAAAACAAGACAAATTTCCTTAAGAATGTCATCACATCATTCATCATAGGGAAAAGTCACCTGGTTCAACACAAAAATGTTCCTCGGGAAAGAACCGAACCATAAAGAAAACCCAAGGATATTAAAGGATCAAACTCAACTACTAAAGAAATAAAAATAAAATAATGAAAACTACTAAAGAAAAGAATTAACAAAAGCAACTAATACTAAAGGATCAAAAATAACAAACTAAAAACTACTAAAGAATAAATAAAGGAAGAAAGAAAAAATAAAATAGAGCAACAACGGTGACTAATCCACACATATATAACTACTCACAACTACGCTCGGCAAGAGCACATGATAAGAAATAACAAAACAAGCCTGGCACGGGCACACAATATCCATACAACAGAATAAGCCCGATAATAGCACAAGTCAAGTATCAATGTATCAACAAAGTGTACCTAAAGCCAACCCCAACTAACAACATTGTAGTGTCCTCACTGCACAATATCAAAATAAAATACAAGTCATTTAAGGGTCTCCCTAAGGCCTGCATCAGACTAGTAGACCGCGGGAGGAAGGCTAATCACTGCTATGAAGAGCTCGCAGCCTCATCATTATTGATATCATCAACATAATCACCGGCAGCACCTGACATGAATGTATACTCTTCACTATCATCGTTGTCCTCAACTGGTATCTTCTTGTTCGGCTGCCCCCATTTGAAGATGGCCTTGATGCCTCTCTACATCTTGATCATGAACTTGACCTTATTCTTATTCTTCACCATCTCCTTCTGGAAGTCTAACTAAAGATCTGCATGTGCCTTGGCCAAGTTGCCATAGGCTGTCTTGAGTATGCTAACAGATGCTGTTATTTTCTTCTGAGACTCTGCCTGCTTTTTCTGTGCATCTAAGTAGGTCTTCATGTCTTCCCTGGAGAAGTATTCAGGCCTAGGCTGGGAGGATGAGGGCCCACTAGGGATCTGTGATACTAATTCACGAATGGATGCAAGTTGGGAGTTTAGCATCCCAAATGGTCCCTTAGGTGCAGCTGCCTGTGAGGATGACTGTGGTCCGACAACAGTAGTGGTGACTTTCCTCTTCTTGCTCGTTACTGCACTACCCTCACTCGTTACTCTCAATGGATGAAAGATTTTTTCAGCTTAAAATGAACTATCAGTGCTACGCACCTTAACCTCTGCCTGTCTGCACAACTCTATGATCAGTGAATGAAACATCAACCATGCATTGTCGTCTAACAAATACTCTTTTAGCTCCCTTAGGATATAGTGACCAACATTCACAGGAATGCCATATAGAGTGCATGCATGATCAAGGTTCTCATGTAGGAGACATCTGAAACATTTCCACAGGATGACACCCCGTTGCAGAGGATGTAGAGCCACATTTTAGCTTCAATTGTGAAGTCGATCGAGTTCGAACCCTTTCTCTTACTGGCCCATTTGCTCTTATGCTTCCAGGATAGAGTTTAGAGATAAGCCATTCTCTATTGTCGCAATGATCCTTTACTCGCACTGGCTTGAGTGGATAGTTAGGAATCCCGAGTATATCATTAATCTATTCAATCCCAAACCTCACTGTTTTGCCTGTAAGGGTGAGTTGTGGGTCGGCAAAGTTTGTGTGCTTAAGATTCGTATAACATTCACATACCCACTCCTCATTGGCTTTGCACAGAGTAGGAATAAAGCATGACCATTTGGAGGTATGGAGATGGCCATAGAATTCTAGGAGCAGGAGCCGCTTGACCAATTTATCCTCGGTGATCCCTTTTTTCAAGCACGATCTTCTTTGTGATAAGATTGTCATAATACCGGCGATGACAATCAGTGACATGAAGCGTGAATTATCAAATGGTTCCTCAGCTTCCTCCTCAATTTCATGATAACGCAGAGCATTTTCGTTCATGTTTGGGTCTATTTTAGCTCAAAGTACCTCCACAAAATCAAAGCAATGTTATTCGGGAAGTAGAATCATGTTAATAAATTTAAAACAATGCAATTAGGCCAAAGAATCAAGTTGAACGGGCCCAGGAAGCTCCTGTGGCAAAGCTACTACTTTTGGAAAACCTGCCCAGTTTCTGCACCTGCGGAAGAACCTTCACAAATGCGGTCCTGCTTCTGCGACTTAGCCCAAATTGCCAAAAATCGCACCTGCAAAACAGTTAATCCAGGAGCGAGGCCGCATTAGCGACACATTTTCCGCTTCTGCGGTGTTCATCTAAGGGTTTAAACATCCAGAATTTTTCAACTCTTTTCAGGTCTTAAACATGATTTTGGCACCTAATTTATACTCAAGACTTCTAAATTAGTTCAATACAAGAACTTATGACTCTATTACGGCTGGTTTTGTGGTACTTAGCACACAATTTTCTTTTGGACAATTTGTCGAACATACTAAGTGCAGTGAAAATTTATGCTTCTTGACACAATTGTGGGTACTCGTATTTCCCAAAATTTTTGTTCATCAGTTGCAGCACACGTAGACACTCTCAACCATTTTCCCTCGCACCTAAAATATTAGTGATTACAACAAAAATAAAAAGAAAAATTGAAGACTTGACTGTAGAATAGATAGATGAAGAAGAAGAAAAAAAAAAGAAAAGAGAAGTAGAAGGGAGGAGTAGATGAGAGATACCTATGTTGTTATGTGTGAGAGCAGTAGAAATCAAGAGCAATGGATGATTTTTGAGTATGTGAGATATGGAAAATTTTGGGTTTTGGGGGAAAAAGTTCAAAAAATACCTGATGAAATAATGGTTGAGTTAATTAAACATGCCCGATTTTCCGCACCTGCGGTTGAAGTAGTGCTTCTGCATAGCCGTTTCAATGAAAAATCAATCGCACCTGCGGAAGCTATGCATCTGCGGCTAGAAAACCGCTTATGTGAAAGCGCACCTGCATGAATATTCTGCCGGTGCGGTTACATCAGGGTTTTGCAGGCCAATTCTGGGCAGCTATTGCTTTGGGTTGTTCCAACATTCCAAACTCCTTAATTCAACTCCAAAAAATTTGAAACTTGGCAGATTAGGCAAAAATAATATTCTAAGCTATTCTTAAAAAGAAAATTTAAAAAATAACTAAATTTTTTGAAAATCGATGGGTTGCCTTACACCAAGCGTCGCATTTAACGTCGTCGCACGATGAAAATCACTTTACTACTTTTCTCTCCACTTTGACAATATGAATTGGGAACCCAAATTGGAATCAAGCTTGTGACAACGAGCGGTGGGGGTGGTAAGTAGATTATCAACCCAAGCATTAATTTCTTCATTTTGCACTTATTGGCTTTCATGTAAAGAATGTCATTTTGCCTTCTTGTTCTCTCAAATTGTAAAATGTATGGCATTTGTCGTTCCTCCTCGCAATTCCTTATTTATTCATGTAGTTTAATTCCCATATCACCACACAGTTCCAATGTTGAAAATGCTTGGAATGTGACATCAGACCTCAAAATTGCGATTCTTCCCGGATTTTGACATCCTCTTTTTTCCCCAGATTAGAGTCAATCTTGACCATATTTTCATT
Organism: Nicotiana glauca; assembly: GCA_026770625.1. NCBI lineage: Eukaryota > Viridiplantae > Streptophyta > Magnoliopsida > Solanales > Solanaceae > Nicotiana > Nicotiana glauca. Next base: position 40,312 of record MU677220.1, read on the forward strand.
ATACTGGTTGACTTTAATTTCATATTTTTCTTGACATCACTAACACTCATGGAGTCAATTGGCGGATATTCATTCTTGATTTATCAAAGTAAAGCTTACTTTCTTCCTCGTAGTCGGACTCTTCTTGACTTCTTTCCACACTCTCAAGTTGGTGGGCATAGTGATCCTCAACCAGTATTTTCATTTGATCTTCCAAACTGCGGATATGTTCATCATTTTGAGTCAAGCCTTGTTTCAAGTCCTCGAGTGCTAAGTTGTGCTTCTCCTTATTTTCAAGAATGATCTTCAACATGAGCATCATTTTCTCATTTTGAGAATTTGAGAGTTCTTGTTGATTTGGATCAAATGCCAAAGAAGGATTTTCGGCTTCCACATATAAGGAAGATTCTTGGCTATCACTAACTTCTGAGATTTTTTGGACCTCTAAAGCTTCAAGCATTTCTCCTATTTGTGAGTGCAACCTTTGAAGTGCCAAATCATTTTGGAGGCTATTTTCCAAAATCTCCTCCAAGGCATTTTGCTCTTTATTTCTTCCTTGAAGTAGGCCTTCTAACATGAGCTTGAACCCTCCAATTTGACCATGATAAATTTCTTCCACTTCCATGCCACTACACTTGTCATCACACAAAGTAGAATCATCATAGCAAGAGTTTGGGAAAGGGAAGGAAAAATAAACACAATACTCCCAATGGCCATTTTGGCGACCACACTTATAAAAGATACTCCACTCATGGGTTTGAGATTGTGCATACAATCCACCCCGAGGAGAATTTTAACAATTTTGCCATGAGTTTGGTCCTCCACAATAAGGACAAGGGTCATAAAAGTATGAATACCTACCATCTGACCAATTACTAGACCAAATGCGGCGCCAATTTTGATGACGTCTAAATCCACTACTAAAAAGTAAATGGACTCGGTCGCATGCAATATAATTTACCCAACTATGAGTCGAATTCGAATCCCATAGAGAACAATATGTAGGCTATTAGAAATGTAAGAGAATTATTACTTTATGCAATGCCAAACACTTAGAATTGGTTTTAGAAAATGTCTATAACTAAATGCGAAAATGTAAACTAATCTAGAAAGCAAGTAAAATTATCAATGGCACTAGTATGGGTACACGGGGAATTACACTCATGTAGCGATCCAATGTATTTTCTGATTTTACAAATATGAGGGAGTTTATGTCAATTATCCCGAGTAATATTTCTATATTAGCTTCTTCCAAAGACTAACAAGGTTTCCTAATTGAATTATCCCTAAAACACTTAGCAGATTAAGAACACCCGATTATAGCTACAAGTAGTTCAATCCTATCCCTAGGTCGAATCTATAAAATGAGGGTTAAAGCCTCAAGTTCTTGTTATTTAATTTTCCCAACCCTAAATAATCTTTCCCAAAATTAATTTGAAGTTAATGGGCGACTGGGCGAGTCCTAGGGTTAGCTAATCCCTTTGGAAATATTAAAAAATAAGAATAATTAAAATAACAATAGCTCACATAAAAGATAAAACATCATTCAATACATAAGAACAACAAGATATTTAATCAACACTTTAGACATGAATATTTCCATAAGCAAGATTCAAGTGTTGGAAGAAATACTATGCACTTGGATATACAATACAAAGCAAGAAAATGAAGAAATAAGCACCAATGAGTAAGAAATTCTTAAGCAAAAGCTTCAAATCTTCAAAACCCAAGTGTATATGCAAAAACCCTAGCTTCCAAACTTGTTCTCTCTAGTCCAATGACTGAAAATTAAATCAAATATGTGTTTCAAATAGGATAGGTCCTGTATTTATGGGTTTGGAGTTGAGAAAATGTAAAATGTCATTCTTGCCCATGTCTGAAGCCTGTTGACCGCACGTAGAGAAGAATCATCACAGGTGCAGCTCCGTAGGTGCGGATCTCTTATCGCACATGCTGAAATTTGAAGGGAGTTCTAGCTTTGCAGATACAAGGGTCACACCTCCTTTTTACACTACACCCGGAAGGGTGTAAAGGGATTTTTCCACTTAAAGGACAATCGGAATGGGATTTATTATTAAGATTCAGAGTAGCCACTTGGGAGATTAATGGTGTCCCAAGTCACCGGTTGAATCCCGAACCGAGGAAAAATATGACTCTATTAACAGTCCGCGAATCAGAAATCCGAGTAAGAAATTCTGTTATCCCGGAAAAAGGTGTTATGCATTCCCGGGTTCCGTGGTTCTAGCACGGTCTCTCAACTATCGTATTTAGCTTATTTATCTGATTTTATTACATGATAAACCTATGTGCCGATTTTAACTTTTAAACTGCTTTTATTCATTTAGGGTTGTTCGAAATTGAAGCCGGGTCACATGAAATGCACCCCCTATTCCTTAAATAGCTATAACCAATTGGAGTAAACATACGAACAAATAACTAAGCGAGCAAATTCGAAACTACAACAAAACTGAGAAACAATTAGAGAATCAACGGGCTCGTATCACCAAGCAAACAATTAGTCTTTAAGCTTCGAATAAACTGAACAGTAGTCCCAAATTTATGAATAACAACACACACTGCTTAGGTTTGAAAATCAGAGAACATTGTCAAGGAATCATACAACATCCATAGCCAATTCATGATTTACTAACAGCTACAAAGCCAAGCGAATCGCAGACTACTACAAGAGCAATATAACCCCAAACACTAGCGCAAGTCATATTCAGATCCGAAATGAAGTAAAAGAGATTAGAAGTAACCTGAAATTAGCTTTCCGATTAATTAAAATGGGGCAATTACACGGATTGAAACGATGCGAAGATTGCAATCAAAAATTGACCCAGCTTCGAACGAAATCAGTAACAATCGAATCGGAAAACCAACGAACAGTACCCTGACGCCTCCGGCGACCTCGAATCTACCCGAAAATTAGAAGTGAACCTCAAACAACGCTCATTTTTAAAAGAAAAGAAACCATAAATGAAAGAGGAAATCAAGCATATTTTGTATATATTTTTCGAAACACGATCCCAGCTAATTCACGACTGGAATGTCATTTTGAAATATGGAAGATGCAAAAAAAAAAAAAAAAAAAATCGTCTCAAATGACCGGCATAGCACGTGATTCACATAAAATTGAGGCTATTTCATTGGTGGAATTGCGGTGGATTTGCGGCTGTTTCGCTGCAGTTCTGGGCTGCACTTTGGATCTATGTCGTTGCTCTCTCATAAAGAAGAAGAAGGTGCAACCATGGGTGAAGGGAGACGGGGTATGGTGCTGAGTATACGGAAACTTAGCCGTTACTATTTTTCGGCGAGCTTAAGCGATGGAGACGGGCCTCGATGGGTGTCCAAATGAAGAAGAAGGAAGAAAAATTTGATGGGTCTCTCTCTCTGATAAGAAGGGGACACGGAATTTCCGTGTCTCTAGCTAGGGTCATGGCTGTTGGGTCGGTCATGGGCTTGTTTTGGATGGATATTGAATTGGGCTTGTGGTATTTAAAATCAAGGAGGCCCAAAATCTGAATTTTCCACTTCCCTTCCTTTTTTTTAATTATTTCAAAACTCTTTTCTCTTTCCTTTTTTTTTTTCAAAATAAAACCTAAACTAAATCCTAAATCAAATTAAATTGTAAAATTAAACTAAATATCTAATTATGTAAGAATGATCATTTTTTGTGATTTCTTGATTAATAACACAATTAACTCAATGTAATTAATTCCTTAACGCAAATTGAACCTAAGGTGGTGTGACACTTTTTATGGATTTTCTATGATTTTAAAAATATTAAAAATGCATGAAATGCAACTAAATAAATAAAAAATACCTAAAAATCCATTAAAATTATTTTAGTCTATTTTTAGGAGTTATTTTTATGTAGGGCAAAAATTACGTGCTCACAGCTGCCCCTCTTTGCTCGGAAACTCGAAGGTTTTTCGTGCAAAGATAAGTGAGCGGATACGAGCGATTTGTGCCTGTTTGAATACTCCACGGGAAGCATTTTTAAAAGATTTGACCGAACCTTTCTTCAGAGGTTGCCTACATATCCTTGGCTATAAAGGAATCAGGTCAGTGTAGTTCAGAAGTGAGTGAGATGGTAGAGTATGCCGAGGTGAAGAGCCGGTCGAGGTGCCATTCCGCCGAAGTTCCAGTCCGCGGTCCTATTATTATATCAAAATCAAAAGAAATGAAAAGAGACTAGCTAAGCTTGTCAACTACGAGTTACAAAATCTATGAGTCTTTTGAAGCTTGATCTTGAGTCTTGAATGGTTCTTTATGAAGACTTTGGATTTGAACCTTGACACTTGCTAGTTGCAGGTGTTAGCTCGTCCTTCCTCAGCTTTTTCGGACTAAGACCGGGCATGTAGTGCTTGTGACCTCAACCATGTCTTGAGAAGCACACATCTTTCATCAACTTCAATAAGTGGATTCACTTCTTGGATTTCTTTCTTTTTCTCAAATCATGACTAACTTTTGTTGATCATCTCGCACTGTTGATTTGCATTCTTCCCGCAAGCCTCTTTTGTTGCTGACTTGAATTGCATTCTGAAGTGTTTTTCCCTTTCTCCGAGTGATGCTTGACTGGTGACATTTGACATATGTGCCTCTATTCTCCAAGCAGGCTCCTGATTGTTGATGCTTGAAAAGTATTCCCTTCTTCTCCAGGTGGGCTCCTGATTGCTGAAGCTTGAAAAGTATTCCCTTGTTCTCCAAGTGGGCTCCTGACTACAACGCTTGAAAAGTATTCCCTTGTTCTCCAGGTGGGCTCCTGATTGCCATCACTTGAAATGTATTCCCTTGTTCTCCAGGTGGGTGCCTGACTTCAACAAAATAGCCAAACAAAGAAAATTTTCTGCCCCAGTTTGGTGACTGGGCACATCATGTCATCAAATATTAAAATTAAAATCTAAAATTTGAATTCTACTTCCCTTGTTCTCCAGGTGGGCGCCTGACTGCTGAAACTTGAAATGTATTCCCTTGTTCTCCAGGCGGGCTCCGATTACTAAACTTGAAAAGTATTCCCTTGTTCTCCAGGTGGGCTCCTGATTGCTGAATTTGAAAAGTATTCCCTTGTTCTCCAGGTGGGCTCCTGATTGCTGAAATTTGAAAAGTATTCCCTTGTTCTCCAGGTGGGTTCCTGAGCAACAAAATATACAAGCAAAGAAAATTTTCTGCCCCAGTTTGGTAGCTCGGTACAACATGTTATCAAATATGAAAACATGAAAGCTAAAATTTAAATTGTACTTCCCTTGTTCTACATGTGGGTGCCTGATTGTCAATACTCGAATTGTCTTCCTTTGAACATTGCTTCTTTCCCTTAAAACTTGAACTGTCCTCCCTTGTTCTCCAGGTGGGTGCCTGATTGCTAAAACTTTCTGTGTTCCCTTGCTTTCCATGTGGGTACCTGCAACCAAAACAAATAAAACAAACGAAATTTCTGCCCTAGTTTGCACTAGGAAGATTTGTGAGTTGTTAGCAACATTGTAACCATTTATACTATTGATGCAATGATGAGAGTAAACTAAATACTGGACTAGGATGTGCGTCTCCTATGAGTAAAACCAAAAAAATTGACTAGCAAATGCGTCTGCTAAAATAAAACCTGAATGAACCAAACTAAGAAGTGCGTCTCCTAAGGGTAAATTTAAATAGCCAATACTAGGAAGTGTGTCTCCTAGGGGTGAAAACTTCAGTGACTAAAATTATGAAGTACGTCTCCGATGAATGAACTTTCAGTTAGGAAGTGCGTCTCCTATGAACGGACTCTCAATTTAGGAAGTGCGTCTCCTACAACAAAGTATGACTTGAAAACCCAAACTAGGAAGTGCGTCCCCTAGGGGTAAAACCTCTGTTTAGGAAGTGCGTCTCCTATGGGTGAAACATCAATTACTCAAACTAGGAAGTGCATCTCCTAGGGTTAAAATATCAATGATTCAAGCTAGGAAGTGCGGCTCCTAGGAATAGACTTAAATGATCCAAAACTAGGAAGTGCGTCTCCTAGGGGTGAAACTCAATTTAGGAAGTGCGTCTCCTAAAACAAAATATAACTTGAAAACCCAGACTAGGAAGTGCATCTCCTATGGGTAAAACTCAATTTAGGAAGTGCGTCTCTTAAAACAAAATATAACTTGAAAACCCAGACTAGGAAGTGCATCTCCAATAGCCTTTGCGTAAGCAAAATTGGGGCATTACACCTAAAAGTTTCAAGCTTCCCGACTTTGATATGAACACAACTCCTGTCCCTGTTTCAAACAAAGAAAACTTGTGAGTTTAAATATGGTGGTTGGTTTGTGGCCTTGACTTTGCGATGATTGCTCCTTCACTTGCCATGATAACTTTGATTTCACCTTGAAAGACGTTGCTTGCTTATTTATTAACCATTTTTTTTGGCCACACTTATCACAGAAATTACCTCTTTTCCTTTCAGAACCAATTCCCTCTATTTGTTGCATTGCTCATGAACTGACTTCTACCAAATCTTTGTGTTTCACATGAATCTCAAAGCACATCCATTGACCCCACTCCATTTGTATGTCGTTCTTTCTTGACTTAAACCACTGGCCTTGGCTTTGAGCTCTACTGCTCCTTCACTTGCCATGATAACTTTGATTTCGGCTTGGAATACCTCGCAGGTCACAGGTTAACCACTTTCATTGTCACTCTTATCACAGAGAACACCTTTGATCCGTTTACCCTAAACCTCCATTTTTTGAGTTGTTCATGAATTGACACATACCAAGCCCTTGTATTTCACGAGGATCCTAAAGCATGTTGATTGTTGCCAACTCAGTGTGCCTGCTGTTCGTCCCTGACTTGATGCTTTGATGTGTTCACCAGATCCCATTTTGTTTGATTGAAAAGCTTGGTGGCAGATTTTGAAGTCATTTCTCAGTTGTTATGACCAGACAGACTCAAGAGAAAGTAAACAGGACAAAAGGAATATAGTGGGAAGACAATGAACGAGATGAATCCTAACAAGAAAACTATAAATTAGAAACCTATCGGATGTGGATACCGATTCTGATGACCATGACATGCACCTGCAGCCCGTTCTGTTTAGCAATTCTGATGTTTGGCTCTTGTTGTACCCTTTCGTCGTGAAACTGGGCTTCAATGCTCTGCTTACCCGATCTGATTCACAATCCTTATTCGACTTGAAGTGCCCGAAGGGTTTTTACCATCAAGCCTCTCTCATTTTGGGTTTTCTCTCGTCTCACCATCGCCTTATGGTGCCTGTAAAGGTTTTCACCAATAAGACTCTCTTATTTTTATGTCTCTCAGCTTTCATTGCCTTGGGGTACCCGTGAGGGTTTTCATCAACCAGACTCTCTCATTATTCATTTCTTTCATTTGGACTGGAGTGTTGCCCCTGATATGACTCACCTATGTTCGCTTGACTTGGCATCTCTCGAAGATTGATCAAAAGGTCTTTCTTTGGACCGTAATGTGGGCTTTTGGATAGGGTTATAAAGAAAGGGTATTAAAGGCTCAAAATAATTTCATCATGGGTTCAAAATTACAGCTTTCGGAATCAGATTTCTCCCAACAACCACAACTTCTGCCCCAGTTTCCTTTTTGGGGACTTTTGGGACTTTTTGTTTTGGTGTGACTGAACCTCAGAGACAGGCTACCTACGTACCCTTTCGAAATCAAGTCGAACGTAGTTCAGGCCATAAAATTACTTCGTTGTTGCGATTTCCCTTTCTTCCACTCTTCTTTTCTTTCTTTTTCATTTCTTTTCTTTTCTTTCTTTTCTTTCTTTTCTTTTTCTTTTCTTTTTCTTTTCTCTTCTTTTTTCTTTTCTTTTCTTTTCTTTTCTTATTCTTTTCTCTTCTTTTTCTTTTTCACTATTTTTCTCTTGTTTCTCTGCTTACTTTCCCCGCTTGGGCTTACGAGTTTTATTATCGATTCCAAAAGAGGGGTATGCAAGAAAATAACCGAGGCTCAAAGGGGTAACAAAGGATAAAGTGTTTGGATAGTAGAATAAAATGCCTTCGTCATTCCAATCTCCAAAACATGCCAAGTACAAACTACACAGCTAAACAAGCTGAGGAAAACACACATAACACCTTTGATTGATTCACATATTTGTCTTCTGTATTTGTCAAATTACCTAGCACCACTGGACAACAATCTCGGTACCATGAACGGTTCTTGTAGACTTGGGGAAAACTTGCCTTTAGCTTCAAGCTGATGTGGCATGATGCATTTCAACAGTATTTCTTTATGTTCCATCTGCCCCCAATTTCACTTGACTTGGGCTCAAAGTGATCTCAAAACGCCTTTACTTATTTCCCTCAAATATTCTTATCATCTTCAACATTGTTTCATTGTTTCATTGCTAAACTGACTTTTAAAACAGGCTGAGAATTATGCGTGCATGTCGTGTCACTAGAACCAGCATGAAAAGAATTGTAAAAGGAGAAGGGAACTAAAAATGACCAGAAATGGCGGGAAACAGATAATTGCATTAGACTGACGGTGAAAGGGTTTAAAAACAAAACAAGCAAACTAGACTAGAGTTATAAACATAGACATCACTACACAAGCTACAACGACTAGACAAACAAGGCAAAATGAAAGGATGAAGGGCTTGACCACAAGACAATATCCGGATTACAATCCTAAAAATAACCCGAACAACAGAAATGACAACAAAATAAATCACCTAGACTTCTCTCCAGCTAGCCAAGAGATGAAGCGTCATTCCAATTACCAAGCTCGGCATCTTAGCCACTGAGTTCTGTATCAATATTGCCATTACCAACTTCAATATCATCAACTTCAGTCAACAAGTTCCCAAGAGGATTCACATGCTCCCTATCACTGTCATTAACCACAATTACCCCTTCTTGAATCATTCTTTCTATTTCCCTTTTCAAAGAACGACAATCTTCAATGCTATGCCCTTGGACATTAGAGTGGTACATGCATCGTACAGTAGGATCAAATCCTTTTGCATATGGGTCTGGAGTATAACCAAGGAGCGGCTCAATCAGGCCAGAATGCTTTAACTTTTCAAATAAGCTTGCGTAGGACTCCCCAATTGGCGTGAAGCTATTTCTTTGTCTTTGATTCCCTCCCTGCCCCTATTTTCTTGGGTTGTTGGGTGCTAGAAAATGTTGTAAGGGCAAGAATGCATTATACGGTGCTGGCGCTCGCCATAGGGAGTGACCTGGTGGTTGGACATATGATCGGACATTGTTCAGAGGATAATAATAAGGTGGATTATGTGGAGCTCGGGGATAGGTTTGGGGTTGGAGTTGAGGCTGGGTGTATTGGTGAGGCGTATCTTTTGGTCCATGTCATGACTTTGAAACTACCACGGCAACATCATCGAGTTCCTTCTGACCCAGCGAGCTTCCTGGGTCGCTCTGAATTGCTTGTGTTGTGGCTTTTAAAGCAGAATAACTCATGATCTTGCTAGACTTCAGCCCATCTTCTACCATTTCTCCCATTTTTATCACATCATTGAAAGGCCTACCCACAACCATGATCAAATGCTCAAAGTAGTTGGTTCTTGAGCTTGAAGAAAGTAGTCGACCATCTCTTTTTCTTTCATTGGGGGATCGACTCTGGCAGCTTACTCTCTCCATCTGAGCCCGTACTCCCTAAAGCTTTCATTAGGCTTCTTTTCCATCTTGATGAGGGACCCGCGATCAAGACGATTTCTAAATTATACTAAAAGTGCCTGGCAAAGGCCTGAGCCATATCGTCCCATGTGTACCACCTATTAGCATCTTGGTAGGTGTACCACTCCAAAGATGCCCCACTCAGATTCTGACTGAAATATGCCATCAATAATTTATCTTTCCCACCGACGCCTCTCATCTTACTATAGTAACCTCTCAAATGAGCCACCGGATCTCCGTGCCCATTATATAAATCAAACTTTGGTATCTTAAACCCAGCAGGCAGTTGGACGTCAAGAAACAAGCACAAGTCTTTGTAAGCCACGCTCATCTGGCTCCCTACCCCTTGCATGTTTCTTAAAGACTGCTCTAAGATTTTGACCTTCATGGATACTTCATCTTGCTCCACCGTCTTGCCAGGCTTTTTAGTTTCACCATGAGCCTCAAAATGAGGAGCGTGAGAGTATGGATCCGAGACTTTGAAAGTTGGTTCTGGAGAAAAGTGTTGGGCATCAGGGACTTTGAACACAGTCTCGTTAGAGGATCGAGGAAAAATAGCTGATGGAGGAGCTGCAAGAGCATGGGTGGCCAAAGGAGCGGTATATGAGGTGTTTTTGGTTGGTGGAGTGTGAAAATGTTGTGGGAAGACATCAACAGCAGTGGAAATCTGGATTTGTGATAGTGGTGGGATAGTTGCAGGGTTTTCAGTGTAGTTAGTGGGGAATGAGGGTGTAGGATGCCCCCTGATCCAAGACTGATACATTTCTGCCATCTGCTGCTTCATCCTTTGGAGCTCTTCTTTCAGTTCAGACTCGGACCCCACAAACTCCCTTGATGGGTCAACAACTTTTGTGCCCAAGTTTTTGCTAGCCATGGCTACCTTGCTTTTTGAACTTGTACTGTATGGATGAGTGACCTTAAGAACCCCAAACCAACCACCCTTCTGCTATGAATATAACAAAGTAAAGTCATCACGTTAGCGTTAGGGCATTTAACAGCTAAATATCACATTGCGTGCAATGCACCTAGTCACAGTTATCGGTTCTAACATGACTTCGAGGGTATGAAGGTCATATGGCATCATCCCAATTTGTCCACTTGAGTCCTCTCTTTTCTTTTCTTTTCTAGCACTTCCTGGCTTGCTTACTTTCCTTCATTTTTCTCTTTCTAGTTATCGCTCTTTTCTTTCTTCTCATTTCTCACATCCCATGACTTCACCTCTTTTTTTCTTCTTTTTTTTTTCCTTTTAATAAAAAAATGATTCGATCGAACTCTATGTAGGTTGCCTACATATCATGACCCCGCATGAATAAGATCTTTGCGTAGTTCGAGAAGAACGGGAATAAAGTAAACAACTGACATTCTCCTTTTTTTCTTTTTTATTTGCCTTAAGGACTATTCTTATATATAAAAAAGAAATAAAAGAAGCAAAACATTTTTTTTTAGACTTAATGTTCTATAACATATTCTAAACTCAAGCTTTAGCGATCATATATTTTTCAAGACAAATACTCTGTGGGAAATTATTAAAGAAAACCCTAAAAGAGAAAAAATATTTTGATTTTGATTTTTTTTAGTTTCCTAAGTGCCTCTATCAAATCTTATGAAATCCATTCACGAGGCAGATTCTCCAAATAGTCACATAAAGTTTTGCCCATGTGATTCTTAACTTCAATAGCAGCATCCAGATACCGGAGCATAATTACAATCCAATCAAGATTTTCACGTATCTTATTGGCATAGAATGCTACTACATGGAAAGCATTATCACCTTCATCCTCCTGGAAATTACAATTTGCCCCAGCAGACAAAAGCAATCCAACGCATGATTTTGCACCTCTATTCAGTGCAACATGAAAATGTATTGTATTATTCACGTTTTTTATGTTTACATCAACTCCAGCATCGAGGATGATCTTGACCAACTCAACATCGTTTATCATAGCAGCAGTGTGCAAAGCAGTTCGAAAATGTTGTGTGTCTTGTGCAATTGACTCTGCTCTAGCAGCTAAAATTAAACGTACCAGTTCTCTTCCCTCTGCCTCACGATCTTTCTTTAAGGCTGCTGCCATGCACAGTGCAGTACCAACAGGACTTGGAATATCAATAGCATCAGCGATATCTTCAATAGATGCCAGTTCCACCCACTTCTTGACAACAACAACATTCCATGTCACAATGCACCAGTGTAGTGGCGTCAAATTTTGGAGTTCAAGATAGCCATTGATTTACAGCCTTCATTTTCCAGTATGACCTTGGCGCAGTCCGTATATTTCTTAGCAACAACTCGATGAAGCACCGATTCACCTTCATCATCAACTGCATTTGGATCAGCCCCAGCCAGTAATAATTCACGCATGCAATCTAGTTATCCATGGTATGCACAGACATGAGCAACAGACGGACCAATCCCCTTTTTCAGTCTAGATCTCACATTGGCGTGCCTTCTGATAAGAGCATGAACACATTCAGGTGTCCCAGTAACGAGTGCAAACACAAGGGGTGGATTACCATCTTTGTCTAGGACATCCACATTTTCCTGTGCGTATTCCAGAATGGTCTTAACAAGTTCAACACTTCCTCGTCTACAAGCACGGTGGACGAGGGCAGTTTACCCATCAGCACTGTACGCCTCCAGTAGAGAACAGAAAAATTTAATTCTTTGTCCTGAAATAGTCTTCGCTAGCAAGTCTCGAACTCCATTTACATTGCCTTCAGAAATGAGTCTGTGTAAAAGACTGGGATCATCAAGAGAAACCTTCAACTGATACGTAGCAGATGGAACTACACCATTCGTTCCCAAGTACTGCAGGTTATTATCAGGGCTGGCAGGAGGGTTGCGAGGGATCTCTAGCAAGTGGCAAAGAAATGTGGCTAACATTGATCTAAAAGTTGGTCTCTTGGAAACATTGAATTGCATACATTCACCAATCATCTTCCACAGCTCTGGCGGTATTCCAACACCCACTACACTAGCATATTGAGGAGCTTATCTCCTTGGCTTTATAACCGCCCGATAAATTTCCTCTGCATTTAAACCAGCCCATGGAATAGAACCAGTGCACATTTCCACCAATGTACAACCAAAACTCCAGGCAACCAATGGCACCATCCCAGAAAAGAATAATTGATTTCTTTACAGACTCTCATGCTTCTGGAGCAGTGTAGATTGGGCCAAGCATTGTACAATCCGTGCATGAATGGGTTATTGAGGACTCACACTCCAATCTAGCTTTCCTACAGGTAGGCTTCTCAAGAAACTTCTTTTTTTTTATTTCAGTTTTTGATCACCTAAGGAAGAAACATTAAAGATAAACAACAGATAAAGTATGTTTTTTTCGTCTATGTACAAAGTACTAAGGTTCTAGTAAAAAGAAAAGATTTTTCTTTTCATTTTCATTGATTTCCCAAAGAAGAACCTAAAAAAACTAAAATTTAATTTTTGGAATTAATACCTTAAAGAAAACCTTTTAAAGAGGTACTAAAAGAAAACTCTCTTTTTTTTTTTAGAATTTTTAGTCTTAATATACTACTTACTAAAGTAATATAAAAATAATTTATTTTAAGTTCTAGATATTAATTGCCTAAGGAAAACTACAAAAGGCGTATTTGAATTTCTAGAGTTAGCATTCTAAAGAAAACATCTAACAGAAATATAGAAACGCAATTTTTTTTTTTTTTTGAATTTATGCCTTATTACACATCTTTCTTCAATACAAAATGGGAAACATAATACCAAAAGACTCGACATTACTGTACAAAACTAGAAGTTAAAAGGCGACATAAAAAAACAACAGACTCGAAGTATAAAAAGAAAAAGAAAAATCTTCTTTCAATCAACACCTGAATGAGCGATCCTGACTAAATGGTCTATCATGCTCAAATTCCAACAAGTAAATCTACACCTGTATGAGAAAATTAGACCAAATAAAATTAAAGACCTAAAATGCTATGTGAGACAATAACCTTTCTTGTTGGACACATGCAAGGCATGATTGTGACTACTTTTCTAAATTGACCTATGTGGCTAAAAATGGCTAAAATGCAAGATTTGGCTAGGATCCCGCAAAGCCAAGAACCTAAGACCTACTAGGAAGATCGGACCCTATGTGCGTTGCCTACATATCATGCCCCGAAAGACGAGAATCAGGTATGCGTAGTTCGGGCAGATTGGATACGGGAAAAAAAAATTAAACAAAACAACTAACTTAAAGAAAATATTTTTTTGCGTCTTTTCCTTGAAAATGATGAAACATGCCAATTCTTTTTTGGATTTTCTTTTTCCTCTTTTTTTTGATTTTTGGTTTTAAAAAAAATGATAAAAAAGTATAAAATCTTTTTGAATTTTTCATGTGTATATTTTTTTTTCTGTCTTTTTCATTAATAACAAATGTAACAAAAAACATAACTGCGCCATACTTGCTTTAGTTTCATACCTCACCCTCTTTTTTTCTTTTTCCCTTTTTTTCTTTTTTATTTTTTTCATTTGCCCTCAACTATCATTAGTCCGCTAAATGACCCTTTTACCCTTGAATGAAGGTAACATGTAACACATAGGATGCATCAGGATGGTCTGTTATTTTGAGTACACCTGTCCTAGACGGACCCAACCCCTGTGTTGAGTCCCCTAAGTCAAAATGCACATGATGCAGATAAGCGTTTCTACTAGGGATCCGACATGAAGCTGAGTTATTCTAGGTTCAAAACCTGGGTATATGTTCTAGACTGTGCCCAAGCGGACAACTTGAGTCGAGGAGGGGGCTATGTACAGGGAACTAAAAGGCCATCTGGCTTAGTAACTTGTCCGGCCTCTTTCTTATTTCAGGGTATTGACACTAACAGAATAGGGAGTCTCAACCAGTAAGCACATCCCCGGAAGTGAGAAGAGAAGGGTTTCAGCACAGTTTATATATATAATTCAAATAATATCAAAGCGGTAAAAAGCACATTTTGCACATTAGGAATGGAACATGTAGGAAAATCAGATAAAGCCAAATACAACAATATATCTAAGCTCGAATTCTGAACCCTGAACCAAAGTTCTGGGTTCTTGTCCCCAGCAGAGTCGCCAGAGCTGTCACACCTCCTTTTTACACTACACACAAAAGGGTGTAAAAGAGTTTTTCCACTTAAAGGACAATCGAAACAGAATTTATTATTAAGATTCAGAGTCGCCACTTGGTAGATTAATGGTGTCCCAAGTCACCGGTTGAATACCAAACTGAGGAAAAATATGACTCTGTTAACAGTCCGCAAACCAGAAAACCGAGTAAGGAATTCTGTTAACCCGGGAGAAGGTGTTAGGCATTTCCGGGTTCCGTGGTTCTAGCACGGTCGCTCAACTGTCGTATTTAGCTTATTTATCTGATTTTATTACATGATAAACTTATGTGCCGATTTTAACTTTTAAACCGCTTTTATTCATTTAGGGTTGTTCGAAATTGAAGCCGGGTCACATGAAATGCACCCCCAGTTCCTTAAATAGCTATAACCAATTTGAGTAAACATACGAACAAATAACTAAGCGAGCAAATTCGAAACTACACCAAAACTGAGAATCAATTAGAGAATCAACGGGCTCGTATCACCAAGCAAACAATTAGTCTTTAAGCTTCGAATAAACTGAACAGTAGTCCCAAATTTATGAATAACAACACACACTGCTTAGGTTTGAAAATCAGAGAACATTGTCAAGGAATCATACAACATCCATAGCCAATTCATGATTTACTAATAGCTACAAAGCCAAGTGAATCGCAGACTACTACAAGAGCAATATAACCCCAAACACTAGCTCAAATAATATTCAGATCCAAAATAAAGTAAAAGAGATTAGAAGTAACCTGAAATTAGCTTTCCGATTAATTGAAATACGACAATTACACGGATTGAAACGACGCGAAGATTGAAATCAAAAATCGACCCAGCTTTGAACGAAATCAGTAACAATCGAGCCGGAAAACTAATTGACAGTACCCCGATGCCTCCGGCGACCTCGAATCTGCCCGGAAATTAGAAGTGAACCTCAAACAACGCTCATTTTTAAAAAAAAAGAAACCAGAATTGAAAGAGGAAAACGAGCGTATTTTGTATATATTTTCTGGAACACGATCCCAGCTAATTCACGGCTGGAATATCAATGCGGCAATTACACTGATTGAAACGACGCGTAGATTGCAATCAAAAATCGACCCATCTTCGAACGAAATCAGTAACAATCGAACCGAAAAACTAATGGACAGTACCCTGACGCGTCCGGCGACCTCGAATTTGCCCGAAAATTAGAAGTGAACCTCAAACAACGCTCATTTTTAAAAGAAAAGAAACCAGAATTGAAAGAGGAAATCGAGCGTATTTTGTATATATTTTCTGGAACATGATCCCAGCTAATTCACGACTGGAATATCATTTTGAAATATGGAAGATGCAAAAAAAAAAAAATCGTCTCAAGTGACCGGCATAGCACGTGATTCACATAAAAATTGTGGCTATTTCATTGGTGGAATTGCGGTGGATTTGCGGCTGTTTTGCTGTAGTTTTGGGCTGCTCTTTGGATCTATGTTGTTGCTCTCTCATAAAGAAGAAGAATGTGCAACCATGGGTGAAGGGAGACGGGGTATGGTGCTGAGTATACGGAAACATAGCCGTTACTATTTTCTGGCGAGCTTAAGCGATGGAGACGGGTCTCGATGGGTGTCCAAATGAAGAAGAAGGAAGAAAAATTTGATGGGTCTCTCTCTCTGATAAGAAGGGGACACGAAATTTCCGTGTCTCTAGCTAGGGTGATGGGTGTTGGGTCGGTCATGGGCTTGTTTTGGATGGGTATTGAATTAGGGTTGTGGTATTTAAAATCAAGAAGGCCCAAAATCTGAATTTTCCACTTCCCTTCCTTTTTTTAATTATTTCAAAACTCTTTTCTCTTTCCTTTTTTTTTTCAAAATAAAACCTAAACTAAATCCTAAACCAAATTAAATTGTAAAATTAAACTAAATATCTAATTATGTAAGAATGATCATTTTTTGTGATTTCTTGATTAATAACACAATTAACGTAATTAATTCCTAAACGCAAATTGAACCTAAGGTGGTGTGGCACTTTTTATGGATTTTTTATGATTTTAAAAATATTAAAAATGTATGAAATGCAACTAAATAAAGAAAAAATACCTAAAAATCAATTAAAATTATTTTGGTCTATTTTTAGGAGTTATTTTCATGTAGGGAAAAAATCACGTGCTCACAACAAGCTCTCAAAATCAGATACCACAGAAGCGGTTCTTGACTCGCAGATGCGATACCATGCAAGGTGGCTCAGTTTCGCAGATGCAGACCATTTCCTCGCAGATGCAAGGTCGCTTCTGCGGCCATTCTTTCAGAGATGCAGATTTGTTGAAGATTTTTGCATTGTTTAACCCCTTTTTACTCAATTCCACTTTAATTCTCTTCATGGCATCATTTATCTGAAAATCTAACAATACATACCATAAACGCCCTTATATTATAATTAAAGGACCTAAAAACTAAAGAAAAGAGACTATAATGAGTTGTAAAATCACCATTCATCACTCTGCTGAGAGATTGACCAACTTGGAGGTAGCCTTGAACTCCAAAACTGAAGAGCATACTGATACGAAGGAGAAATATGCCCAATTGGATGGAAGTATATGAAGACCATTGATCATAGTACAATTTTTAGCTCAATTGTCCGCCAACTCTACGATAGCATCAAGTCCATTGGATCCGCCTGAGAAAACCTTTCTACCGACGTTAACCAACTTAAAGAAGAACTCAAGTGGCATGCGGCTTCCCTCATTGTTGAAAAACTTATATTATGTGCAACATGAGTAGTAGAACCTTGGAAGAGGCAAAATCGGGTATCATTGGCTTTGATGCCGAAATCGCTAAATCTCATTAGCTAGAGTCAGCTGTTAAAAGGGGTCTCTCGGCAAGGCCTAATGCTTTTGGTTTTTTTGGTTCCAGTTCTGAGACCTTGGGAACTGAAGAGGGCCACAAGATGAAGATGTTGAAGGCCAAACTGATGAGGGCCAAGATGTTTAGCCATCGGTGAATCTACCCACTTCCCAAAGGGACGCGTATGCTTATCTTCCTCTAGGTTCCAGTGATGCAACATTTTAGATTTTCCTTACTTTTCTCAACTCCTGTACTTTTGCCATTTTGGCACGTTTATCATGGATAAAAGAATATCTTTTTCTCAAGAATTGCATGAGTATTCCTGCGTTCTTTTGTTTGAATATTTATGCAAGTTTTAGTCTTTGCATTCTGACTTGCTTAAGTGCTTTGGACAAGTTTTATTGTTTGCGTCTAATTATGTAAGGCCTTGGATTATTATTCCCCCAAAAGCATTTGGATTTCGAGCACAAGTTCTTGCTCAATTAACCCTTTATCGTGAGAGTTTTTATAAGAGAGGGTCGTCTTATGTTTACGGTGCTCTTGAAGAGAACGTTTCCTGTTCATTACAGCACTAGCATTTGAAGTACTTGTTTAACTTTCAAATGATAAAATCAATTCCTTTTTTAGACAAGAAACAAGATAGAAATAAAAATATTTTTCTTTATTCCTTCCATTTTCAAAAAGTACATAAGCATTCATTATGCTAAAAAGAAACTGCCATTTCTTGTGGCTCACTTGTATAACATGTTTCTACGGGGCTAGCGGCGCAATCCTGGTCACGATGATACAGCTATGTTTCCAATTTTTGTATTTTGGTCAACGTGTCAGTCAATGTTGCTGTATCCTCATATTCTCCCCCCAGTGTTTGAATGGGAAGAATGCGAATTGGAATACCTGAAGTCTTGCACCTTTCAGGACTCTACTAATGAATTGCTAGATAATCTTTAGTTTGGTAACAAACTTCACTTCCCCTTAGGAATTTATGCTATCGAGCCAAATACTATCTAACAGTCCCCTAGTGATTTGCACTTGTAAACGGTCGGGTAACCTTTGGTTGATAGCAAACTTAATTTCCCGATCAAAAATTTACTATCGAGTCACAGATTATTTAACAGCTACTGAGTGGTTCTTTGCTTGTTTGCCTTACTATTGAAGGTCTTATTGCTAATATTAAAATGCGATACCCCTAAGTGTCATCTCTTGCTTTAGAAGTTAAAAGTGCATTTTGATGCCTTAAAAACCTCTTTTGTCTCACCTCGATTTGCATGTGCAGTCCGAGCGCGTTTCCGAAAAACTTTTATGTGAAATTTAAAAAAAATAATGACTTTGGCCTTTAACATTGACTAAAGTTGACCTTGGTCAACATTCTTGGTAAACGGACTTAGACCTATGATTCGACGGTCCCGTAGGGTTCGTAATAAAATATGGTACTCGGGCATATGCCCAAAATCGAATTTCGAGCTCTCTATCTCGAGAAAAGAATTTTTAAAGAAAATTATTTGCTGGAAAATATAAAGGCTTTTAGAAGTGAAATGATGTATTTTCTTGATGGTATCGGGCTCGTATTTTGGTTTCGGAGCCCTCTACATGTTTAAAATAATAATTAAGTCGAATAAGTAAAATTTGGTAAGAATCAGAATTGATTCGGTATAAATCAGACCTTTAGTTGAGAAAATAAAAATTTCAATATTCTTAATTAATTTCATGAATTTGAGGTTAAATTCGTAGTTGTTGATGTTATTTTGATGATTTAATCACATGAGCAAGTCCGTATGATATTTTTAGAGTTGAGTGCATGTTTGATTTGTAGCCCCGAGGGCTCAGGTGAGTGTTTGATAGGCCACAAAGTGAATTGGACTTAGGAAAATTTCAGTTGGCATCTGATACTTTTGCCTAGGCCTCTGATCTCGCAATTGCGAGATCAGGCTTCGCATTTGCGAAGTGGTTAGGTAAGGGAAATGCAACCAAAGTGTCGCAATTGTGAACCGAGCCTGGCCAGGCCCTCATCGCCATTGCGACCTCATGGATGGAAAATGCGAACTCCCTTCATCACAAATGCGACTAATCCTTCGTAAATGTGAAGATGACAGGATTCTAAAGGGTTCACAATTGCGACATCTAAGACCTGTTAAGTGGCATTTTTGATAGGATTGTTCTTCATTTTTACAACTATTCAAACCCTAAACTCCCATAAGCAATTTTCGTGAATAGAGTTCTTCCCCAAACCATAGGTAAACAACTTCTAACTTATTTTCTTCAATCTATAACATATATTTATATGAATTCACTTTAAAATTTTAGGTTTTCATGGGGAAAATCGGGTGTTTTTGATTAGAAATTAGAAATTTCAAATTTTGGGAATTTGAACCTTAATTTAGGGTCTGATTTAAAAACTAATTTCATATTTGAGTTTGTGAGTGAATAGGTGATCGGGTTTTGGTTCGAACCTCGGATTTTGACCAAGCGAGCATGGGGTTGATTTTTAACTTTTTGGAAAAAACAATGGGAAATCTATTTTCATGCATTAGAATTGGTTTATTTAGCATTTATTAATGCTATTAAGTAAATTTTGACTAGATACAAGAAAATTGGAAGTGGAACTGAGAGGTAAAGCGGTAGTCGAGGCTTAATCTGATCCATAGATTAGAGGAAGTGTTTGGCCTAATCTTAGCTTGATGGAATAGGACTTGTGGTCTATTTGCTATGTGTTAGTATCGAGTATGACATATAGGTGTGTTTACGAGTATCTATATGTTGGTGTCAAGCATGTCGTGAGTCTTATATCATGGTATTTGTGGATCTATTATGTACCGATCATGCTCAAATGATGATTTTCAGTGTTGAACAAGTTTATGGAAGTTCCTTGGTAATTGATTATTGATGAGAATTGGCTCAAATTGAGTTTCATTTAGTGAAGTAATTGTTGAGACTGAGATTAGTTATAGTTGAATCCCTTGCCAGGATGTTATTATTGATATAGTTGATTCCCTTGCCGGGATGTTATTGTGATATTGTTGATTTCGTTGCCGAGACTTATTGTTTCTATTGTTTGGGTGAGGAAGGGTGTAAAGCATGAAGGGTGATGCCGTGCATGATATCGTGAGTGAGTGTAATGCATGAAGGGTGATGCCGTGTCGATATTATAAGTGATAATACACGAAGGGTGATGTCGTGCCATGATTTGAGAGTTAATGCATGAAAGGCGATGCCGTGCCGATATTGTGAGAAATAATGCACGAAGGGTGGTGCCATGCAATGATTATGTGAGGTAATGCACGAAGGGTAATTCCATGCCATTTTTGTTATTTCATATGGTGAGGACGAGAGTAAAAGCACGAAGGGTGATATTGTGCACGTGTTACCGTTTCATTAATTTTGTTGATATAGAGATGATGTTAATTATGCTTCATTATTGATACTTCTTTATTGATTTATTGTTAGAATCTGATATTCCCCGCAGCATGTCCCCTACCCACCTTATTCCATTGATTCTTGTTATTATGATTCTGTTTGTACATGATTTAATTGCACATGTATATGTGATTGTCATGTCCTAGCCTCGTCACTAGTTCACCGAGGTTAGGCTCAACATTTACCAGTATATGGGGTCGGTTGTACTCATGCTACACTCTGCACTCTTTTGTACAAATTTCTGTATCGGACCTAGTGAGTAGCTGAGGTAGCTACCTTCAGTCTAGGGAGACCGAGGAAGATCTACTGGCGTCCAAAGAGCCTAAAGCCCCCTTCCCTATTTTAGCTCTCTGCTGTCTCTTTTCATTTCGAGAATAGTTGTACTTATCTTTTAAGACCAATGTTTGTAGAAATTCATAGATGTTTGTGAATTTGTGACACCAAATTCGGTGGTAGACATGTATTAGGTTATTTGGATTTTTTAATCTCTTCCGTACTTTGTATCTACTTAGCTTAAGTTATTAATTATATTTGTTTGGATTAATTATTAATTTGTTAAAATCATGGTAGTTGGCTTGCATAGCTTTCATGAGTAGGCACCATTACGACTCCCGAGGGTGGAAAATCTGGTTGTGGTTCTTATATGTAGTATTCAGATCAGCTACCTTACAGTGCATCACTAGCTCTTATCACTACACCTCCGCTCCAGAGTATTCAAGGTGGCCATTCAGGCCACCAGGGTCAATAGTTCTAGCAGCCGAAGTCTTGTTATACTTGTGGCAATACGAGGCATATTTGTTATAAACTTCTCGTCTTTTTTCTCTCGGCGCACGTTAGGTGCTAACTAACATGCGCCTCGCCAGAAATGGGAGGAAGAGGATGACCCAGGAAGAACGTTAGCAAAAATCTGATGGTAGAAAGGAAATTAACCAATAGTAACACAAAGGAGCAAGGAAAACAATCATCAAAAGAAAAAGGAAAAATACAGGAGGAGGAAGATCTGGATCTGGAAAGTGAAGATGAGCTGAACTGGCTAGATCTGAGTAATATAAGAGCAAGCTTGACAACTCCAGTAAATCCAATCACCATGGCGATACCGATGATGAACATTGAAGCTAAAGGAACACATACAAAGAAGAGCTTCGCTGGGGATACGAGTACGAGCAGGCCACCAAGAATGGAACAGTAAAAATTGATGACCAAAAGAGCAGATCAGAGCTCCAACTGGGAGTGAGAAGAATGTGTAAGAGCTGAAAACAACACCGAATGGAAAGGGGGAAGGTCGTGTGCTGGGCTATTTAGCGAGAATAAACATGCCGCTAAAGGTATAAATCTATCATATATCCCACCGGTGATACAGGATGGTGAAATTGTTGTTCAATTGCTGGAAGAAGACATTGCTGAGGAACAACATAAGTGGAACCGAGATCTAATCCTTTATGTGGTTGGAACACCCTAATAATTGGGGTGATTGAAAGATTCATAGCAAATTAGTGGAGTAAAGCTAGGAAACCAAAGGTACTATTTCACAATGATGGTTATTTCATAGTGTTAATGAACAATTGTGAAGAAAGAGATGAAGTAATTATAAATGGACCGTATACTATGAATAGCAGACCAATTATCATGCGACCATGGAAGGAGGGATTTGACTTTAGCGAGGAGATACTCAAAACAATTCCTCTATGGGTAAAGTTCCCTAAACTACCACTTAGCTACTGGAGTAATCAAGTACTAAGTAAAATATGGAGTGGCTTGGGAAAGCCTCTATATGCTGATGCATGTACTACCATGACAGATAGAGTCTCATATGCAAGGATGTTAATAGAAATGGACATTACCAGACCATTACCGAGATCAATAAAACTTCATGATCCTAAAGGAATGGTAATTGAGCAGATAGTACAATATGACTGGAAGCCCCAGTATTGCCAATCATGCTGTCAAATTGGGCGCTCATCTAATGGTAAACAGATGTAGAACAAAGAGGAGGGACAACAGAGAGGAAATAACCAAAAACTAAAGCAATAATGGAGAATAATAAGGGTTCTTGATCCTAAGGTGGACAATATTGATGCCCATGGAAGATTTCTGGAACAAATTGAACCAGATGAAGAAGCTGTGCCTGGGCAACAAGGAAAAGAGGAAGAATGGCATGTTTCTAGAGGAAAATTAGCATCGAAAAAGCAAATGGAAATCAACAGAGAGGAGGAAGTATACATTGGAAATGCATTTAAAGCCTTGGTTGACACAACCCAAAAAATTGTGCAATTGTCTGAAGCACAAGGGACAAGGGGGCAGAGAAGAAGAAATGAAGGTGATAGGGAACCAAACATAAATACTTTAGCATGATGAATATCATAATATGGAATGTTATGGGTATGAATAAAGTCTATAAGCAGAAAGCACTAAAATTTTGTAGGGACAATAATGTTGTAGTAGTAGCTATACTGGAAAATAGAGTGAAAGCTAACAAAGTTGAAGCAATAATGAGGAAGGTGTTTGGCAATTGGCAATGGACTGCAAACTATGATGAGGCCCCTGGTGGCAGGATTTGGATCATTTGGGACCAAACAAAGGTGGAGTTTGAGGTAAAAAAATTTCATGAACAATAAATAGCCGGACAAGTAGTTATAAGGGAATGCAACACTAAGTTCATATTTGTTGCAGTATATGGAAAACACAATATACATGACAGGAAGAGTTTGTGGACTGATATGGAAAGAACTATGAGTGGAATAGAAGAACCAAGCTTAATAATGGGAGACTTTAATAGCATTTTGTCCATAGAAGATAGAGTGATGGGAAATCCAATCCAAGAGGGGGAAATGACAGATTTCAAAAATTTCATAGCTGATGCTGGGCTAGCTGAACTAAAAACAATTGGGAGAAATTACACATGGACAAACAACCATGTCCATAGCAGAATAGACAAAATACTTGCCAATGCAAAGTGGATACAAAAATAGCTAAATATGGAGGGAACTATTATACAACCAGGTTTCTTAGATCATTGCCCACTAATGGTAACCGTTGCTGAACCTACTAGGAGGGGAAGAGACCATTCAAATTTTTTAACTTCTTAGCAGGCCACCACAAATTTGATGATATTGTTAGGGAAGTTTGGACAAATGGAAATAAAGGAATGTTAATACTGAAGGTGTGGTACAAGCTAAAACAACTGAAAAAAGAGCTGAAGCAGTTAAACAATGAGGAAAATAGCAGTATGGGGCCAAAAATCCAAGTAGCAAGGAAGAAATTGATGAACATCCAGATGGGAATGGAATCTCTGGAAACTGATGTGGAAATGATAGCATTAGAGAAGGAGACAAAAGTTGAACTGGCAAAATGGCTGGAAGTGAAGGAAAGTATTATGAAGCAGAAGGCAAGAATCAAATGGATTAAAGTAGGGGAGTCTAACAAAG
This sequence comes from Nicotiana glauca, assembly GCA_026770625.1. Classification (NCBI taxonomy): domain Eukaryota; kingdom Viridiplantae; phylum Streptophyta; class Magnoliopsida; order Solanales; family Solanaceae; genus Nicotiana; species Nicotiana glauca. The sequence goes on from MU677220.1 coordinate 64,669, forward strand.
CTTATTTCCATGCTTGTGTCAAAAACAGGCAGGCAAGAACCACATAGGCAGACTGATGGACAACACAGGAAAGATTCTACAAAGAGAAAAGGAGGTAGAAGAGGAGATTCTAAGTTTTTACAAAAATTTACTGGGTACAGTAGCCTCAACATTACCAATAGTTGATCCAGATGTTATGCAGAATGGACTCTCTTTGAACAGGCAGCAACAAATGTAGCTAATCAAACCAATTACAAAAGAGGAAGTGCTAAAAGCATTACAGGGCATTGATGATAGCAAGGCACCAGGTTGTGATGGATATAACTCCTATTTCTTCAAGATGCATGGAGCATACTAGGAGAGGAAGTCACTGATGCAGTGCTGGAGTTCTTTGAGACTACTGAAATGTGTAAAGCTATAAACTGTACAACTATCACTCTGATTCCTAAGGTCAAAAACCCAGCAAACATCAAGGAGCACAGGCCTATATCCTGCTGCACAGTACTATACAAGATGATATCAAAGATTCTGAATGCAAGGCTACAGGAATCATGCCGGACATCATAGATAACATCCAAACAACTTTTGTACCAGGAAGGATGATTACTGATAATATCATTATGGGCCATGAACTGATAAAAGGATATGGAAGAAAGAGCATATCACCAAGATGTATGCTTAAAATTGATATGCAAAAAGCTTATGACTCGGTAGAATGGGTGTATATTGAACAAGTGATGAGGCTGCTGGGGATCCCAGAGAAACTTGTCAGATGGATAATGCAGTGTATCACTATAGTAGCATATACTGTAGTAATCAATGGACAACCAACAAAACCTTTTGAGGCCAAGAAGGGATTGAGGCAAGGTGACCCTCTGCCACCAGTTCTGTTTGTGATGGCAATGGAGTATCTGAGTAGGCTACTGAAGTCCTTAAAGCAGGGGAAAGATTTCAAGTACCACCCTAAGTGTGCTAAAGTACAATTAGTGCACTTAGGTTTTGCTGATGATTTGCTACTTTTTTGCAGGGGAGAGATAAAATCAGCGCAGAAATTACACCAAAAATTCAAAATCTTCTCAGAAGCATCATGACTAATAGCAAACCCAAATAAGAGCTGCATATACTTTGGTGGAATGGATTTCATCACTCAAAAGAAAATCATGGACATGCTGGGATATACGAAAGGAGAGTTACCCTTCAGGTATTTAGGGGTATCACTAAGTACTAAAAAGTTATCAATAGTCTAATTTGAGCCTTTAATTGACAGAATGATGAATAGAATACAATGCTGGACAACAAAGTTCCTATCCTATGCTGGAAGAGAAATGTTAATCAAGAGTGTATCGGTTGTAATTCAAAACTTTTGGTCTCAGATTTTCATCCTACCTAAGAAGATCATATAGTTCATCAACACTATATGCAGAAGGTTCTTATGGTCAGACATTGCAGAACCTACAAAGAAGGCACTAATTGCTTGGGACAAACTATGCTGTCCAAAGGTAGCAGGAGGCTCAAATTTCATCAATGTGGAGCTATGGAATAAAGCAGCTATATGTAAGCTACTATGGAATATATGCAAAAGGAAAGATAAGCTCTGGGTCCAATGGGTTAACATATACTACATAAAGGGGAAACCAGTATTGGATACAATACCAAAGAATGCATCATGGGTGATACAACAGATATTCAAGGCAAGGAAGTACTTTGACACTGCTGGATATACAGAAATGGAAGTAAAGAAGATGGAGAATTTCTCAATAAAGCACATATACAAAGCTATGCAAGGGGAGTTTCAGAAATTACCATGGAGGAGACTAATATGCAACAATTATGGATTCCCAAAGTGGAAGTTTATGTTAAGATTGGCAATACAGGAAAGGCTAGAAACAAAAGAAATGCTAGCAAGATGGGGGACACAGATTGATACCACATGCCCATTTTGTCAAAGAGAAACTAAAACTGTGCAACATCTATTTTTTGAATGTGAGGTAACAGCAACCATATGGCAGCAACTCTTAAAATGGCAAGGAATTCAAAGAATAAAGCTAGGAATGAAGGAAGAACTGGCATGGATAGAAAGAAAAGCTAAAGGTAGAAGTGTAGGAGCAGAACTATACAGAATGTCCTTGGCAGTAGTATACCATATCTGGCAAGAGAGGAACAATGTAATATTCCAACAGAAGACTAGACCAGCCAAAGCCATAATTAGAGCAATCATTCAGGAAATTCATGTTAAAGCTACCATGTTTCCTAGGCTAGAAAGGACGATGAGCAAGTTGAATTGGTATCCTGATGTAATGTAACGGTACAAATCACAGGGAAGGAGAAGAGTAGGAAGAGGTGCAAAATCCTAACTGGGGCTGCATGTCCAGCGGGCATTTTTTGTTATGCTATAAATATTTACACTTGATAAATAAAATCATTTAATTACCAAAAAAAAATACGAGACATATTCCTAGATTTTGCCCTCGAGCACCGAGCAACTCTCAGCATCAGGATTCTCGTGCCATGGTCCGAGCACCGAGTGTTCCACCACTCGCTCAACCAACTAGAGGTAGGGGTAGAGGTGTTAGAGGTAGAGGAAAGGCAGCTCGAGGTAGAGGCCAGTCAGCATGAGGCCGTCCTCAGGATGTAGTTCAGAGTGGTGGGTGTTGATACCGAATTTTTTTATATATTTTTAATATACATAAATACTTCCAAAAGAGCATATATATGAATATATAAGAATGCAAAAGGGTTTTATAATTTTTCCATAGTTTTATAGATTTTAAATTAATTTATTTCCTCCCCTTTTACACGTAAAATTTCCAATAATTATCCCTCAAATTATTGTTGTGGTGATTTAGTCATTTAATTTATATATTCATGTCAAAGTATGGATAAAATATTTTTTATGCATTTGTATAATTGCATTTTTTATATTTAAAGCTAAATTATATATGATTGCAATATTCGCCTTATTAATATATAATTATATTTCTATGCATAAAATTGACCTTCTATATCTTTAAAATATTGAAAATATATTTTAAATCATTTTAGTACATGAAACTATTTTTTAGAAATTATAATTTATTTACTATTAATTATATAGGGAACGTTGGCTATTTAAAATATAGCAAGATTCGCATTTCACTCATAGCCTAAATTTAATCCAATACCTATCCCAATTTCAGGATAAAATACTGGACCCAAACCCTAAACCTACCTACCCGACCCAAAACCTATCAAATCCTGGCCGTTGATCTAAAAGATCAACAGCCCCATTCGATTTTGCCTTTTTTTAATTCCTAAACGACCCCTAACCCTAGATCATTTTTCAGAGACTGCCGCCTTTATATTCTCTCATCTCCTCTCCTCTCTCAGCCACTCAACCTAACCCTAACTCCTTCAATCGCCGACCTCTCTTCTCCGGTCTTCTTCGGTGATCTCCCTTCAACTCCTAAGCCTCCAATGGCTCCTCCAATGCCATGCTTTCCTTCTCTAAGGTCTTCAAGGGCCCTAAGACATACCAATTTGCACCTAGGGTTCACTACTTGTCTGTTTTTGGCTACTCCGATGTGATTTCGAGCAAAATGACACTATTTGTCACGATCCATGGGATTCTAGACAGATTCTTTCGTCTCTATATGGATTTCTTCCAAAACCCTAATTCTTCCTACATCTCTTAGATCTGTACAATTTTAAAATGACTTGAGTTTGTTTCTTTGATGTTTTACACTATCCTTGGAACTCTTTACAAGCACCATGTGATTTCAAGTGTTTCCGTCTTCTTGTAAAATTAGGGCTTTCGGAACTCTTTTTAAAACTTTGTTTAAACTGATTTTTATGTTTAAACTTCTATTTCTTGCATATTTCGACTAATTCTATGAGTTTACTACCTCTTCAAGTTGCCTATGTTGAAAGCCCTAATTTGTTCTAGGTTTCTTCGTTTCATTTTGTGACTGGCCTATTCTTGTTTGAGTTCCTGTGACTACCTCGCTTCGAATGTATCCTTACTGATTTTTTAGCCTAACTTATATCATCTATGTGTCTTTGTGTTCATCTTGACTTGTCAACACTTTCCTCTTTGCTTGCTGTTTTTGGTTACTACTATCTCACTCTTTTTATATGCTAAAACTCTCTCTTATATTGACTCTGAACTCCTTGTTTCTTGGCTGGATTTGAAAATTTCTATTTAAACTTGGTAACCCATGTTTCTCTCCTCAAATTAGTAATTTCAAATCCCTTGATTCCATGATCTATTATATGCTGATTTTCGATTATTTCCATATTCTGGAACTTAATTTTGTTTTCTTACCTTGTTTGGTTAACCGAGTATTCTACTTGTCGACGCCCTCTTTTTCTCGCAAAATCGGGTTTACAACATTCGGGAAGACAACTCTATTCTCGTTTGGGAATGGGCTTTTTGGAATTGAATAGTCTCCACCTAATGATTAAGTGCATTAGGACACTAATGGTATTGAATTTGAAAATCAGAGTTCGGGTAAGGACTAGATATTATCTCGAGGGGAAGGTGTTAGGTACCCCTCAAGATCCACTAGTGTGGTTCCCTGCCATGCTACAATATGACTTTAATGTACACAAGTATACAAATAAATTTACACATAAAGGTTGCAAATAGATATGTAAAAAGCATGTTGGAATCTATAAATTGTTTAAGGGAGAGTCTAAATGCAGAAAATTAGTCAAGCCATTGAATAAGTAAAAGGAATTTAGAAGGGATAATGCAATAAAATTAAGAGGAGTTTTAAGCAGTTGAAAAGAGAAAATTTATTGGTATTAAACTAAGTTACATGAAGGAAAGGGGTCCTAGGTTTATAAAACACATGGATCATCCACACAACACTGGTAACCAATCGTACGCATAGTGTTATCGTGTGATCATCATCTCCATGTCTACCCTTCCCACCCCGTAAAGGTTATTTAAACGCATGGATTGTTCACGAATGCTTATTGCGTGCTATTACCCGTCCCGTCCCGTCCTATAAGTCCTAGAGGGTATTTAGGACCACTATTCCTACAAGGTAAGGTCTAGGCTGAACCCTTAGGTTTAAAGGACAAAATGCTAGGCGACATACATAACAAGTAGGACTACACATAAAGGAACCATACAAAGGCAAATAAGAGGCTCACAGATCCCTCACAAGTAAACATGTAATTAGCACGTCTCAAACATATTTAAGGTCTTAAAAGAATGCGAGTTTAAAGATTAGTTTTAGCAGAAGGTTTAATCACAACCGAGAGATCCGAAGAGTGTTTGACATGCAGAAATACAACCAAGAAAATAGTTAAGTAAGTAAAGGTAAGGGAACTGTTAAAACATCATTTGAAAAAAATGGTAGAGATTTGAAAAAATGCAGTAGTTAAATTAGACAAGTATCAAAATAACCTGATCCTGGGCAGAGAGGAACCAGTAATTTTAAAGCTTAATAGAGTAAGAATCAGGAATTTAGTGAGAGCCTATAAATACAAAACAGGTTTCCAGATAAAGGAGTTGGGAAAGTTAAAAGTTTGAGTAGTTTGAAACTAGTAAAACAGGATCAATCATTTTTATTAAAGCTTGCCTAGGCGATGTACGTATTGCCTTCTTATCTTAAGAAAGCGGTGAACATGCATATTGATTCCAGTTTTAAAGAGAAGACGCAGTTAAACAAACCTGTGTTGTTAAATTAAACAGCCGGTGAGGCGTTCAGCAATTGCAACCCTAAATAACATGATGTCTAATGCACATAAAGCTCCTAAAGCATGGTCTCTAAATGCAATAGTAGTTTCATAACAGTTGTTTGTTAATTACTAACTAACTACAAAGTGAGTATGACAATCTAAAAGTAAAGAGCCTAAAACAGGATATCTAGGTGTAAGATGCATGTCCTACGCATGGCTTCTATTGCAAAAATTGGCAAGTAAAGCCCTATAGACATGTTCTCTACCCATTAATTAAACTAAGCATGCATAATCCCTCCCAATTTTACTATAACCCCAATTAGTTGTTTACAAATTATTACAAACCATGATAGCTTAATTACATAATGAAAAATAAAATAAGAAGCTACTCTATAGGGAGCCTTCAACCAGGCCCGATCTTCCAACCTCACTTCTTTCGAGTTTCACAGCCTTGATCATGGTTTGGGTGCGGCAAAGCTCCCTAAGGGCCCATTGGGGGTCCTTGGCCAATACCAGCACCCAAACATTACCAAAATGTTGAACAAGTACAATGTGGAATTACCAGCCTTGTGCATCAAAGTTCAATGGGTGCTCAAAGGTGCCCAAGGCAATGCTTACACAAAGGGGTTAGAGCCTAAACTCTAGGAGTAGGGAGAGTGTGATAGAATTTAAAAGAGTTTGGTTTGAAATACCAGTTTTTGAAGAAAATAGTTCTAGAGAACAACTGGGAGTTTGTTTTATAAAAAAAACTAGTTTTGAAAAAAAAAGGAAAAAAAAATTGGATAGTCACAACTCAGAAGACATGTAGAGTTCAAGAAGAAAGCACAAGTAGGGATAGGTACTGGGGAACAGATAAATCACATGGCAGAAGTAAACTTATACACAATTAGCCCTTAGACTAGAGTTACAACATAGTTATCACATAGTGTTCATGCCAAAGTTCAACAACATTAAGTGTCAGACAGAGTCACACATTAGATCATATAACACTTAGTTAGGGGGGTATAAGTTTGTAGGGGTAGATGTTGGGCAGAGGATGAAAACACATAAGAAAACATTAGTCATGGTGAAATAAGAGGAAAGATAAGCACATAGACAAAACAAGTATGCTAGCTTCATAGGAATCAAAAAAAGTCATAGTGGATCACTCAAGGGAAAGCAGGAGACCTATTAAACTAAAGGGAAAGGGAAATCATAGAGACATGCTAGTTACATGGTAAAAAATAAAACCTTAAGTAAAAGCACAAAAGGAATAACAAGAATCTTAACATGAACTGAAACATGTTGTTTTGGGATACTGTAAACTTAAACTAGAAACAAACCAGTCAAGAGTGAGAATAGAACAGCAAGGTGTAGAGAGGTAGAGCAATAGGGCAATAGTACGCTGAACAAGAATGCAACAGTAATTACTCAGTCTTGGCTTTCAGCCAACAGAGTTATCAGTAGATAGTACGATAAGCAAAGAGAACTTGTATGAGAGTAAGAGAGAACTCAGAATGATATCAGTATGCTCTATGTGCATGTGTTTGTGTATGTCTTAGTGATATTTCATGTGTGTGATGTGCAATGTATCAGTGTGTAATGCAAAAGAGAATGGGGGTACTTATAGCTCTCAACTTAAGTGGAAAATAAGGTAATACATATAGACTGATCATAGTTATGGAAATAATATCAATTAGAATCAATTAAAAACTCGGACTCCCTTCAATTAAGGAGTCATAGTTTAAACGGGTACAAATTGTATCAAATAAGGAAAATTATTATTTGCAAGACTGGTATTTCCATAATATGAGTAGTAAAAGTATACAGAACATTTCAAGTAAGGAAAGTATAAGGACAGCATATTGTGCACACAAATTAGTTCAAAGAATCATGGATGAATTTGAAAATCACTGGGAATCAGTACTAAGTAAGGAGAGGATTTCACAAATAAGGAAGTGATTCAAAAATCAATGTAAAACTTCTAAGGAAAACACATACAAGTCAGGGAATCAAAGAGATGCACAAAGTTAGAAGAATATTTGGTAAACGATGAACAATTAGACCTATAAAACACAAAAGGCATGAAAATCAGAGAACCCTAAGAAAGAAATCACAGAATCAATAGAAGGCTGGAACCCTAATAGCAAAATTAAAGAATGGAACTCGGAGAGTAACCGGAAGATCACACCAACAAGCAAATAACACAAACATAAACACATAATACTCAAAAAATAAGAAGATATAGTCATTTCGAAAGGGTTCAGAAAAGCCTAGTTTTAAAAGAAGAACAAAACGTTGAAAACTTAAAAAATCAAAAAGATCTAGTAGCGAGCAGTGTAAAACACAAAAGAATAAGTTAAAATGGTTTAAAAAGACAAGGTTTTTAATAAATTAGGGTCTCGTAATAAACCAGTAAGAGGTAAGGAACTTGGCTGTGAAACTCGTTAATAATGATGCTCGCAGCACCATCGAACCATAAACCATCGGAGAAAGGTCGGAGACAAACCAGGCAAAGCTTCCGATGACCATGTTGTATGGTGGAGGCTTCTGGAGTCTCGAAGATAAGAGGTAATCAATATGACAAGGTTTCACGATGGCTGGTGGTCGAGAGAAGTGAGGCTGGAGGTGGCCGGAGAGGCGGTGGATTCATCGGAGACGAAGGAGAGAACCAGAAGGTTCTAGAGAGAAAAGAGAGCAAGAGTCAGTGTAGAGGTGATTTAAGGGGGTTGTTAGATTTAAATTTGGAAATAAAACCTGGGCCGTTGATCTCACTTGATCAATGACTCAGATTAGATTAAGGCTGGACTGGGTCGTTAAATTAGGTACGGGTCGGGTGATTTAAGGCTGCTCCCATGACAACTCCTTTAAAGTTTGTCGTTGCATCAAAAAACATTCTCCAACCATCTTAGTATTCTGCAATGTCTTCTCCTATGAAAGAGACCTCCTCATCGGGAAAATACGTCTTTAGAGGCTTATATTCTCCGCCCACAGGGTTTTCGACAAGATGATCGGCTAATGCTTGTCCTTTGATTGCTTTCTGAGTTATGTAGACAATATCAAACTCACTCAGCAGGATTTTCCATTTGGCTAGCTTGCCCATGGACATGGCCTTCTGGAAGATGTACTTCAGCGGATCCATCCTTGATATGAGATAAGTGGTATAGGCACAGAAATAATGCCTCAACTTCTGAGCTACCCAAGTCAGAGCACAACAGGTTCGTTCTAGTAGGGAATACCGGGCTTCGCACGGGGTAAACTTCTTACTGAGATAGTAGATGGCTTGCTCCTTTCTCCCCGTTTTATCATGTTGTCCTAAAACACAGCCGAATGCTCCATCCAGTACTACAAGGTAGAGCAATAGTGGTTTGCCTGGTTCGGGCGGGACCAGGACTGGTGGCATTGACAGGTACTCCTTGATTATGTCGAAGGCCTTTTGACAATAATCAGTCCATTTAGAGGCGGCGTCCTTCTTCAACATCTTAAAGATTGGTTCACAAATGACAATGGACTGGGCTATGAACCGGCTGATATAGTTAAGTCTCCCTAAGAAACTCATAACCTCTTTCTTATTCTTTGGAGGTGGTAATTCTTGAATGGCTTTGACCTTTGAGTTCTATTCCCCGTCGACTTACAATGAACCCAAGCAGTTTTCCGGATGGAACCCCGAATGCACGCTTGGCGGGATTCAATTTTAGGTTATACCTTCTCAATTTGTTGAAGAACTTTCTTAAATCTTCCATGTGGTCAGTGGCTTTCTTTGATTTGATGATGACATCATCTACATACACCTCGATCTCTTTGTGTATCATGTCATGGAATAGTAGTCATGGCCCTCATGTAGGTGGCCCCAGCATTCTTTTATCCAAATGACATCATCTTGTAACAATACATCCCCCACGGTGTGATGAAAGACATTTTCTCCGCGTCTTTTCGTCCATCCATATCTGATGATATCCAGCAAAACAATTGACAAATGACTTCAGCTCATGCTTGATGCAGTTATCGATCAGGATGTGTACGTTTGGCAGTAGGAAGTCGTCTTTCGGACTGGCCCGATTGAGGTCCCGGTAGTCGACACAGATTCTAACCTTCCCGTCCTTCTTTGGTACTGGAAAAATGTCGGCTAACCATGTCGGGTATTCCACCACCCCGTGGACCTTGGCTTTGACTTGTTTGGTAACTTCTTCCTTGATTTTCAAACTCATGTTTGGCTTGAACTTTCTGAGTTTCTGTTTTACCGGCGGACCTGTCAGGTCTATTGGCAATTTGTGAGCTACAATAGATGTACGGAGGCCGGTCATATCATCATATGACCAAGCAAATATCTCCTCATATTCTCTTAAGAACTCCGTGTACTCTTCCTTTTCTGACGGTGACAGGCGAACACTGACGCACGTTTCCTTGACATTCTCTATATCCCCCAGGTTGATGACCTCGGTTTCGTCCAGGTTAGACTTAGGTCTATTCTCGAAGTCCTCAACCTCTTTAACGACCTCTTATGGTATCTCATCCTCTTCTGAGTCTATATCCATTTGTTGCATTATCTCGTCGCATGTCACATTCGTCGGTTCATCAAGATAAGTAATAGTAATACTGTGTAAAGTAAACTAAATGGCAGAGAAAACAAATAATAAGAGCGAGACTTATATAAGAAACTGAAATGCTTTGATAAATGCCAAAATTGTTTTGAACATCGGAGCTCTTTTCAAAATTTAGCGATAATACTGAAAGGAAATCAACTAATAAGAAAGTAAAATAATGCATAATGCTTTGTTCAGCCTTGCTACCCCGAAGCCCTCCGGGCCTTGGTGGTTCTAATGGACCAATTGTTGAGGCTCCCCTTAGCTCACCGCATGTATGGAAGGGCCTTCCTCCCCTTCCTCTTCGAGAATGACGTGATAGTCCATATCGTTATCTTCCAAGAACAGGTTCTTCATTGCTGCCAATGTTTCATCTTCCTCTGACCCATACACAATGTCGGTTGGCTAGAAAGTTTGTTCCATGCGAGTTATCGGGTGCTCCAGTGGATAGTAAGGGCCGCGCCATGGTGGCGACCAATTCCTGAATTCTTGCCAAGTGTATCCATACCCTAACCCAAAAGTGGTGACATGCTTCTTCAGTTTGATAGGCTTGGTGATTCCCTGGAGGTTCTTGCCAAGCCCTTTCCAGGTTCATACCCGCTCCAGTTTAGTATACTCTCTATCTTGTTATCCCACCAATTATATTTGTCCACGACGTTGACTCGCTCAATCTGATGGTAGGTTTCTCCTCCTATCTTCCTTCTTCCTTCAATTGTTAGGATGGTTTGACGACTGTATATGGGTTTACTCCCGTCACCATGAATAATCACCTCTTGGTGATTCCACTCGAACTTCTGCCTAGTGCAAGGTTGAGGATACGGCTCAAGCGGCGTGGATCCAAGGTCATCCTAGTAGTAAGCTGTAGGATGCTAGGATGTCTATTACTTGAAAATCAACATCGAACCAAGTTGGCCCTATTTGCAGACACAAACTGATCTCCCCAATAGTAGACCTTTGGGAGCCATCAAAAGCTTTGGCGTTGATAGCCCCATCCTTAATTTCATGCAGACTTTTCCCTAATGTTTTGAGGGTCACCAGTGGACAAATGTTGAGGCTACACCCTACGTCAATCAAAGTCCTAGTAATGAAATAGTCCTCGTATTGCACAGTGATATGCAACGCTTTGTTGTGGCCTAAACCTTCAGGGGGCAACTCATCCTCGTGGAAAGTGATTT
>MU677222.1:7770-24090 GCA_026770625.1 Nicotiana glauca
TCCTGAAGTAACCTCCCAATTTGTTCGGCCCGGGCCTCCAAAGCTTGTTGGTTTTTCTCCTGAAGTTGTTGCAGATCCATCTCTAATTGTGCTAAGGCTGTATAGCAATGTTCCCTTTCCACACTGAACTCTTTTGCTTGTTTGCTCATCTTGACCTCTGTAGTAATAATCCTTTTCCTCAATCTAGCAACCTCAATATCATGCTCTTCTTTTAGTTGTTGAATCATGCGGGCCCGTTCCTCTGCATTTTTAACCAACTGTATCCGAACCCCAGCTAGTTCTTTTTCTGCTTTTTCAAGGTCAAAACTGTAATCACTCACTTTTTGCCGCAAATTGTCTATCAACTTTGTATCTCGGGTATTTCTGACGGGAGTTTCAGTTGCTATCTTCATTTTTTGAATTTGAGCTCGTAATGCCTCATTTTCTTTAGCCAATTGCTTTTTCTCACCCTCGTCGGTTGCTGCCTGTATACTGTTTTCGAACTTGAGATCTTGGACCTGTTTTTCCAGCATGCTAATCTTTGCCCTGTACTCATTTTCTTTGGCCAACCAATCCTATTGCTCCTGTGACGATTCAGCAAACTCTTGAAGGTGGGGCCTTTTAGCCGGTCGTCCGAATGCAACATCCCTTCTATACCAAGCCTGATAATCGGGTGACACCTCACCTTTAGCTCGATCTCAGACACAAGTATTTGCCGCCAAATATTGACATTCGCTCCAAATCTGACGGACTATAGCTTCTGGAAACTGGCCGTCAGGGCCAACCTCGACCACTTGCAAACTAAGATCATCGTCCTTGGGTATTATTTGGCATCTCCCAAGTTGTCTCAACACCCGATAAGGAGCATAAGGTTGAATACTTTTAAGCCACATTAGAAGAAAATGTGGTCGGGCTGCCAACATATATGCAACTTCATCAACGGGTAACCATCCGAATGTCCACTCAATTTGGCTAGCAGTAAGGGACCTAAAATATGTAGTCCAACCCGTGAATCTCTCCGGCAATTTGACCCCTTTAATTCTTGTGTGGAATTCTTCTATGCATGTTTTCTCTTGAGACCCGCAACTCAAAAATTGAGGACGATGACACAGATGCTCAATCATCCACATTTGTAATAGCAAACTGCACCCCTCAAAGAAAGTTTCCCCAGTTTTGCAAGCCGTAAGAGCACGAAATATGTCAGCCAATATCATCGGTGCTAGACTACTCTTATCCTGTGTAATTAATGTGCTGACAACCCCGGTTACCTTTATATCAATGTTCCCATCCTTTCTTGGAAATACCAACAACCCCAGAAAAACCACCATAAAAGCAAAACGTCGATGTTCTTTCCATTTCTGACGATTTCCCTTACTACATATTTTGCTTTCTGGGTTGTTGAATCCCCCGATATGGCCATATCGCTGATATATGAAATTTAGGGTACAGAAGCCATCTACCAAATCCGGGTTGTGAACAGTTCTGATTATTTTCAAAGAGTCCAGAAATCTGTGTCCAGCTACGATTCTTGGAGTGATCAGGTATTTGTGCCTCAGAGAAACCTCATCCTTTCCGATATAATATGCCACTTCCTCTAAGGTCGGGGTAAGCTCAACGTCCGAGAAATGAAATACATTATGAGCTGGGTCCCAACAAGTAATTAATGCCCTGATGATATCATCTCGGGGTGTAATGTCTAACAAACCGGTAAGTCCCTTCAAGTTTTTACTGACTTCCTTTTGCCCTTCTCCGCCCAAATCGTTCCACCACAGACGTAAGTCCAAAGGAATTTTATGCATGCTTAAAATTGGTTCATTTCGAATCGTGCTCATCCTGCACATTTATTAAGGTGATTTAAATCACTTATTATGACCCTAAAAGAGAAAGACAATATATATTTTTTCACAATACTAATTTCAAAAATAAAGCCCAATTTTGCCGATACGGCCTTTCAGCACTTCAAAAGAAGATTTTAAGGCTGTGCCTGCTAATATTGACTCAAAAGTGACCATCTTTGCATAAACAGCCTTCCGGCGTCCTTTCGGAACATTCGACTATTTTGACAATATGTCTCACTCTATTTATGACAAAATTTAAAACTTGACATATTTTGGCCCTTTTTGCAAAAGATGCGGTTGGACCCGTTAAGGGTTGCCTATGTATCACGCCCCGAAAGACGAGAATCAAACCGGCGTAGTTCGGGCACACTATTTTAAACAAACCATTGAATATCCAATTTTTTTTTTTAAAACAAAATTTTCTATTTTTATTGACAAAACCAACTATATATATTTTCAAAACAAAATAATGATTTTTACTTATTTTTAATAACCCAAAACAAATTATTTTATTAAAAATCCCTTCACAAAATTTCGGCAGAGTTTCGTCAGTATTTGGCTGTTGGTTTTCTAAGAATCAAACAATTACTAAAATTTCTTTTCACTTCCAAAAATTTCTTTTTCCTTTTTCTCTCTCTCCCTTTTTTTTCAACCGGTCAGCATGATGGTCTGAGACAAATAAATGCAACACGTAATCATGATGGTCTTTTCATTATTTGGTTTCCTATCCTAGACGGACCCAAACCCTGTGTTGAGTCCCCTAAGTCATACGTGATGCAAATAAACGTCCCTATTTCTAGGTTCAAAACCTGGTTATTTGNCACAGTTCAAATAATATCAAAGCGGTAAACATTTAGCACATTAATCAAGAACATATAGGTAAATCAAATATAAACAAGTACAACAATTTTAACTGAGCTCGAATTCTTAAACCCTGAACCAAAGTTCTGGGTTTCTTTTCCCCAGCGGAGTCGCCAGAGCTGTCACACCTCCTTTTTTCGCTTACACCCCGTGAAGGGCATAATAAAGGAGTTTTTCCATTTTAAGGACAATCGAAACGGGATTTATTAATTTTTATTTCAGAGTCGCCACTTGGGAGATTAATGGTGTCCCAAGTCACCGATTAAATCCCGAACTGAGGAAATATGACTCTGTTAACAATCCGCGAACCAGAAATCCGGATAAGGAATTCTGTTAACCCGGGAGAAGGTGTTAGGCACTCCCGAGTTCCGTGGTTCTAGCACAGTCGCTCAACTGTTGTATTTATTTTTATCTGATTTCTATATATATACTCCATTTTTATGTGCCTTTATTAATAACCCGCTTTTATTATGGAAATTTTACAAGAATTGCAACATCGTGAAAATGTATTTCGGACCACACCGTACCAGTACGCCTGTGGCCTTTAACACATTTCGACTTCGTTGAGATTTAGATTTGGGTTACATAAATGCACACCCATACTTAAGAAAATAATATTATTATAAATCGCACCTAAAAGCATTTACGTGTTAATTATCTTTAGGGAAGACCGTGAAATTTGCTAAACGATCCTCCCGAATTTTAAGTATTTTTATGTAGCAATTTATTTGAGGGCCCCGTAATTGTATATTTGACGCGGCGAGGCTCGTCTCATCATTTTAATAAAAGGTCAACCTAAAGTGGCTACAATTTTTCTACTTATCTCTAAAGACACAAAGAAAATGAAGCCTTAATCAATTTGCAAATCAACTGGCCCCAAATTTGAGCCTAGACGGAAAAATAACTATAACTAAAATCTTCATTTTTAGAATTTAAATTCAAGTGACAGCTTATCCTATTTCTCTTTTCACTATTGAGTTTTTAAGTGTTACTGAAATAACATACAATTATGCTCAGTTGTAATAGCACTTCAAAATATGACACTAATTCAGATTAAACTAATACTCAACTACTGGTCTTGTACACTACTTTCAAGTTGCCTAGATCTGTATAATTCACTTATAATCCTAGATCAGATGTGTTGGCTACCAACTCAATGCCTTGTTGTTGTCAATTAATTAAAAGCTGATTTTTGAGAAAATGAGAATTTAAAATAACGCTTAACTGGACAAAACCTTACAACAAATGACATATTATAGTAGTATTTCAAACTGCGGAAGCTGTTCTATTTACCTAAATGAACAATTATGATTTAAATCCATAAGCATTATCAGATGTTGAACACTTATTTACATGAATGACTCTGATTACTCTACTGACTTTTGTATATCGGTAATAATACCTTTTAAAAAGGTCACAATATTATTAACCTAACAGAACTTGTTGCAGAAATTTAAATCTGTTCTATTTTTAACATTTAAAAACACTTTAATCACCCTCGTGAAGAGGCGCACTCCGATACCATTGATGTCCAATAGCTTTTATAGTAATGGCTGGATCTACTACTACCTCGTCCATTGAGTATAACAGAGCAAATGATGGTATAGCAATGAACATAAGGATGATACTAGGAAATATGGTCCGAAGAATCTCGATAGTAGTTCCATGAACAATCCTTTGCGGGATTGGATTTTTTTTATAGTGGAAATGCCATAAAGCGCGACCCAAGATCCATGATACGAAAACCAAAATAAGAATAACGAAGAAAAAGACATCGTGATGTAAGTCTGTTATTCCTTGCATTATAGGAAATCTCTAATACTATCAAATAACTTCAGTCATATAATACAAAACTATTCTAAAGCTAGTGCTAATATCAACTGAAAAATCAACAGTCCAGTCCGAGTTTTTTTTACATATTTTAACTACTACTAATTGAATACACACATTCCTAACTAAATTATACATATATCTGATAAAACTAAATAGAAGCATATAAACGTCAAATGAACAACTTCATTTCTTCAGTTTGTCATTACAACTTCATAGTCATTGTGAAATGAGAAGATATACCTGGAAATAAGATGAAATTCAATGAGAATCTACTTTAATAAACAGAAAACAGAATCAGCAATGGCAATTTAACAGCAAATCGATTCACAGCTTCGATACCAATAGAATTAAGCCCAGCAAATATAAAATCAAACCAACAGGAGCAATAAACCACCAGGTAACTAATACTTGAGTGATATTGTTCAGATTTCTATCGCAATTGACAACCAGATCGATATAACCTTCAAATTACCCTAAGAATCAATGTAACAGTAGGAGTTTTTAATTGTTTTTGATATTTTTGGAGTTTTTGAAATAGAGACCTCTGAGAATTTACTTTGAAAATGGCAGAAAATTCTAAGTAGATTTCAGATTTATCAAAACTTCCCCCTTCAAGGAGGCCAAGTGAGGCCTATTTATAGCATAAAAAGAGAGGGAAGTTCGAATTTCAGCATTACTAAAAAGTCCCTTTTTATTTCAATTAAATCCCTATTATTTATTAATTAATTGATTTAAAGCCCCTTATTAATACAGAATTTTCCCCCTTTCCCCTGTCTAGAATGTTCTATTCCATTGCTTTTACCCTTTAACCCCCACTTCTAACTGGTATTTTACTGCATTACCCTTCATATTGACCACATTCCCTCCACCTTCTAAGTTTTATTACAATTAAACTGTTTTTGTATTCCCAAATCACCCTTGAACCCATATCCTATTTACTGAATGACATTACTGCCTTTTACCTCTTTAACCTTAGACTTGTTTAGTTTTTTATGAAATTACCCTAATGCTATTTTCTCAGAATTACCAAACAAAATATGGTCTAATCAGCTATACCCAATCAGAGTTCATCAAACATGAACAATTCAAATCACGATCAATCATAATAAATTCGATTTACTACTGGCTAATATTTTTACTAATCAAAATTAATCTGAATTTGAACTAAAATTAAAACCCTAATAGTATCAAATTGTAAATCAAAAGTACTATTTAAATAGAGATTAAGTAACCCTGATGAAACTAACAACAAACAGAAATGAATCAAAAGATTATGATAAAATCAAAAGAGAAAAACATGCATATAGAAACATATAAAAAAGAAAAGAACCGAAATAAAATAAAGAGAAGAAAGAACTTAGCTTTTTTTTCGTTATTTTTTCTACAGTCTCTTTTTTTCTTTTTTTTTCTTCTTTTCTCTTTTTAAAAAAAAACAACTCTGGTTGTCCAGGAGGTCTTTTATAGCCTTTTCTTGAAATTTTAGTCGCCGGCAGACCTTATTTTTTATGCTTGAGTTATTTCAGTGATTTTTAGGGCTTGAAAGTCTCAGAATGGGGTTAAGGACATAAGGAGGAAGCTATGGTGAGATTTTGACATGATTTGAACGAAGTGATGTTCGTCAGACTTAGGGTTCCGGCGACATAACTTCGTATATTCGAAGAGATAGGGGACGATTCGAAGAAAATGGGGTATAGGGGTGGAAAGAGGAGGTTCAGATGGTTATGTGGTGTTAAGGGTGTGGTTTCTCGCTTATTTGTTGTCTCCCGCTGGCAGGGTTCCGGCAGGGAATGGAGAGAAAGTAAGGGCGGCTAGGGTTTGGACGGGGAGGAAGAAAAGGTGAAATGAATATAGGGTGTATATTATTGATATATTAAAAGGTTATTGATGATCCGTAGCCGTTGGATTAGAAGAATCAACGGTTCAGATCCCTTGGGACTCAAAACGGCATCGTTTGATTAAATGAAAGGTCATCCTCGTCCGTTGGATTGACTAAATGAACGGCCCGGATTATTGTTACAATACGCCGTCGTTTTATTTATTAAGGGTCTGTGTATCATGGCCGTTGGATCAAATATTTCAACGGCTCAGATTCTTTATATTTAAACGGGGTCGTTTTGACACGGATTGGGCAGACTGGGTATAATCTTTTTTAGGCTTGGGCATTTCTAATTTTTTTTTGGGGCTTTATTAATTGGTGTAATTTGTATTAGTCCAAATTTTGTTGTATTGTATTTTTGTATTATACTTTTCCTTTGTATTTTTGTATTTTTTCTTTTCTTTTGTATTTTTGTATTTTCTTTTTCTTTTTATTAAATTGTTACTCTAATTAATATCTATTTTATGGTAATTTCCAATTAAAACACAAAAATGCTATTTTTTATTTTTTATTAATTTGTTCCCAAAAATGAATTAATACCAAAAATTATAAAATTAAACTCTTAATGCATATGCGTATTTTTATATATTTTTAATATGAGTTATTATGCAACTAATTAACACAAAAATGCCACAAATATCAACAAAAATTAAACAATCATTTTGTTTGAATTTTTTAAGAATAATTTGTTTAGGGAAAAAATCACGTGCTCACAGCCTTGATCGGAGCGGATAGGGACTCCTAGTCATTCTACCAGTAGGGTTATTTCTTATATGAAGGTTTGGCATATGGTCGAGCAGGGGTATTTGGCTTAATTGGCTTATGTTCGTGATTCCAGTGCGAAGGTTCCTTCCATGGATTCCGTACCAGTTTTTCTTGAGTTTCTAGAGGTATTTACTGCAGACATGTCGGGGATGCCACCCGACAGGGATATTGACTTTTGCATTGATTTGGTTCGGGACACTCGGCCCATTTCTATTTTGCCGTATCATATGGCCCCGCAGAGTTGAAAGAATTGAAGGAGCAATTGCAAGACTTGCTTTATAAGGGCTTTATTAGGCCAAGTCTCTCTCTTTGGCGCGTGCCGGTGTTGTTTTGTAAAGAGAAAGGATGGATCGATGAGGATGTGCATAGATTATTGGCAGTTGAACAAAGTCACCGTCAAGAAAAAGTATCCATTGTCGAGTATTGATGACTTATTTGATCAGGTTCAGGGTACCAAGGTGTTTTCGAAGATTGTTTTGAGGTCTTGATACTATCAGTTGAGGATTAGGGCATCTGATGTCCTTAAGACAGCTTTTCCCACTCGGTACGGGCAATTTGAGTTTCTAGTGATGTCATTTGGGCTGACAAATGCCCCAGCAGCATTTCTGGATTTGATGAACTGGGTATTCAAGCCCTACATGGATTCCTTCATGATTGTTTTTATTGATGATATCTTGATCTATCCCCCAGTCGAGAGCAGCATCTAAGGACCGTTCTTCAAACTCTGAGAGACAGTCAATTATATTCTAAGTTTCCAAAATGTGAGATTTGGTTGACTTCAGTTGCATTCTTGGGTCACGTTGTATCAGTATAGGGTATTCAGGTGGATTCTAGGAAGATTGAGGCGGTCAAGGACTGGCCTACACCCACATCAGCTATAGAGATCCAGAGTTTCTTAGGCTTGGCTGGTTATTACCGTCAATTTGTGAAAGGGTTTTCATCTATAGCAGCCCTGATGATCA
Organism: Nicotiana glauca; assembly: GCA_026770625.1. Taxonomy (NCBI): domain Eukaryota; kingdom Viridiplantae; phylum Streptophyta; class Magnoliopsida; order Solanales; family Solanaceae; genus Nicotiana; species Nicotiana glauca. The sequence goes on from MU677222.1 coordinate 15,885, forward strand.
GGTTGACCAAGAAAGGTGCCCCATTCAAGTGGTCGGACGAATGTGAGGCGAGCTTTCATAAGCTCAAGAGAGCTTTGATTACGGTACCGATATTTGTATTTACCACGGGTTCAAGGCCTTATACAGTATATTATGATACATCTCGTATTGGACTTGGTGCAGTATTGATGTAGGATGGCAAGGTTATTGCATATGCTTCACGACAGTTGAAGATTTACGAGAAGAATTATTCAGTTCATGAGTTGGATCTAGAAGCCATTTTTCACGCTCTAATGATTTGGAGGCACTATCTATATGACGTGTCATGTGAGGTATTCATGGATCATAAGGGTTTGCAGTATTTGTTCAGGCAGAAGGAGATAAATCTTAGGCATAAGAGGTGGTTGGAGCTATTGAAAGACTATGATATCACCATCTTGTATCATCCTGAGAATGCAAATAGGGTGGCATATACTTTGAGTAGGAAATCAGCTAGCATGGGCAACCTTGCATATATTTCAGTCAACAAGACACCGCTTACATTAGATGTTCAGGGTTTGCCAATCAGTGCCTGAGGTTGGATTTTTCTGAGCAGAACCGTGTTCTAGATTGTACAGTCGCTTAGTCTTCCTTGTTTGAGCGTATCAGGAAGCGGCAGTATGATGATCCCCATTTGCTTTTCATTAGGGGCACAGTGTGGCATGGTGATGTTGTCTCGACCCAAACCGATGGGCCGCGACGGGCACCTGGTAACTTACTCAAACGAGTACCAACATAATGAATCTTTTCATATTTCACTATCGTAGATAAATGAGCCAGAGAGGCTATCGTGAGATAAGTAGAATAACACATGGAAAAATACTCGACATTGGACGATCCAACATTTAATCCAAACTTATACATATAACGTACGGTCATATAAGGCCGGCATGATCCTTTATATACTCAAAACATAGACCGACAAGGCCATACAAGAATCTATATACATGACATCTATCTACAAGCCTCTAAAGATATATAATACCGAAAAAGTCGGGACAGAGCCCCGCCATACCAAACAATACACATCTAAATCATACTAACCAAATAAGAAACTCCAGAGCAAATGGAGTGCACCAACATCTTTTGCTAAGCTGATCGCCTAGTTAGAGGACTCTCGACCTATCTAACGGGACCTGTGGGCATGAAATGCAGCATCCCCAGGCAAAAGTGATGTCATTACAAATAAATACCGAGTATGTAAGGAATGAAAATCAGCAGACAATAGACATGAGAAAAACATGGAGTAAAACAGTCGACATGTAAATCTCAATAGCTCTTTGAAATTTAATATCTAAAATATCATGCATATACGTGTAAATGTCATGTCGTGCATAGGAACATGTGTTCAAAACATCATCAAGCTTCTGAGGGCATCCCATCATATCACGTCGACCATTGTGGGTAAAATCATCAACGTATACCAGCTGATCATGTGATGGTGCGTATATAACGCCATAACCTTTCCCATATATATATATATATATATATATATATATATATATATATATATATATATATATATATAAACACATATATAATATCGTTTGGTCATGGGTCAATGTAAATATGTAAATGCATGAATTGCATGTGAAAATATGTTAATAAATCTCTTGGTATGTCATAAGACTATTATGCCTCTAATTAATATCATGAAATAAATTTTACCAACTTACGTATTTTTTAGACCCATGAAGAGATGATAGAATAATATGACACATAGGGAATCAAGAACATCGACACCTCTAGTATTTCTAGTAATGGAGTTATTTATGGAATTTTGCATTTTCTCGTTTCGTTCGTGTCGTATAGATCATGCCAAAAAAAAAGAAGGAATAGCTTTACCATACCTGAAATAGGAAAAATCCATATGATATTTTTTGAAAAGATTGTACAGTACTCCCGTAGAATTGCAAAATTTTGCGTTGCTAAAACTTTAACAGTTCCCATTGGATTGGTTGAAGAATTCATTGCTAAATGAAATATTCAGAACCTGGTTGAAGTGTTTTGAAATTAAAAAGTTGACACTTGTAAGAAATGGGTAACGTTCTCATTCTCTGATTATGGAGTCTTTGAGAATAGAAATGTTGTCTTGGTTTTTTCAATTTACTATACTGAAATGTGTCTACAATATAAGGTATTGGGTTGCCACCTCTTAAATGACTTTAAGAGTCATTTTTTTTGGAAGGGAGGGCTGCCACGTAGGGGGGGTGAGCAAGATTATTTAAAATATTAAATTAATTGATTATGTCATATCCCCTATCCGATAATTAACCAATTACCCACGTAATTAAATTGTCTTAAATTACTTAAAATTCTACTAATTTTTAATATGCTTTATACATTCTACTATCATGGTCATATGGTACCTTACCTTGTGTGGTACTAGTCCTTAAATATTGGGTATTATCGCTTGGCCCGTATTTTATCCTAATATGCCAAATTAGATGAAAATTCATTTTCTTTGAGTTGCTTCCCCTCTTACCTTTACGAATTTACTCACCGCTTGTTTGAAATAGAATAATCCTTATAATCTCTAAACAATCTTTTCCTTTGACTGATGCCAATTACCTTACAAAAATTTCACGTATAATACTACAGGGTGTGACATTGTCGTAATATAATACTTTAAAGCATAACATTATCGTAATGTAATACTGCAAGGCGTAATATCATCTTAATATAATACTATAAGACGTAATATTTCAGGGCGTATTAACATTCCCCCTTTGGAACATTCGTCCTCGAATGTTGACTGATGCATTTATCATTCTCGTTACCCATAGTTCTTGCAAATACTTTAATATTATCCCTTCCATGTAGGCAACTTTTCTTTGAAAAAATCCAAAGGCCAAGACATTCCCCCCTTTAGTCCTCTTTCTTATACCATGACTTGTGGTAGGAATCCTCCCAATCTCGTAATTGTTGCTACCTTCTATCATGCAGCCTGTACGATTTTGTCCTTGTATTTGTGCTTATGTGATGCTTCTCTCCCCTTTCCTCCAGCTCTTAGCCAATCTCTAGGCCTCACTTTTTGAACATATAGAAAATTATGTCAAGTTGTCCCTCTGGGCGTCATTAGATTTACTATATCTAAGTAGGCCATACTATACCATAATTCTTGCTTCGATTTATTGTTACTAAGGTCTACGACCAAACTCCAGGTTACTCTTGTTGCTTATCCTATATGCATAAAGCCAAGTCTTTTAACGCTTCTTCATTAATGTTCATGTTAAGACTGATGGTCTAATATCATCTTGTACTTTGTATCTTTTATTCATCCATTGTAGATCCACCTCAATGTTGATCTACAATCTTCCATTAATAACTTGAAACTTCCTACATAATACATTGCCCCTAGGGCTTATACTGTATGGAGGAATATTTGAAGTGATTTTCTTGATCCACTTATGAGCAATATTGTACTTCAATAATCATAATTTATAGCATCACAATGTGATCTATATTACATTTTTAATTCCGTACAATCCATGAAATCCTCTTCAAACCATTACTCAGTCAAAGGCCCAAACGTCATCCTTTATCTATCACAATCATACCCTCATTCCACTACCAGGGCAGCATTCCATTTTTTTCTAAATGCTTCTAGTCCTAGACTCCTTTGAGTTCATTCTGGCTATACACCTTATATAATTTAGAGAACCCATAAGCTCTCTCTCATTTTCTTGGGCTTAATCCCGAGGGCTTATCCATTCCCGTCACCTTCTTTCTTGCCTTCTTCGTATCCTTACTCTTGTTTTTCTAAAACCTTGTGGTTCTATCATACTTTAGCTTGCGATCGATTCCCTTATGGTTTTTTTGGAATATCAAGCGAGAAATCACATCTCCTCTAACTTTTATTTTACTCTCTAAGTACACCTTTCGGTACTTGGAAACCATAGGCTGGAAGGTATTCCACAGACGATGATACTACCATACATGGATACTGAATCACAATGCTTCTAGTCCTTTTATCCAAAGTATGAAGTATTCACAATCTTCTGCATTTGAGCATCTCGTACGTTGTTCACTTTTACCTTACCACCTTAAAATCTCGCATCGTGTCTTCTATCTCTTTTATGACCTTCCTTCCACATAGGTATAATTCACGTCCATAACTTGACCTTCTATTATAATATTTGCACCTCTTGTGCCAATACAATCCGGTGGGGAGCTCCATACTCCATGCTTATGAGGATGGTATTTTTCTAACTGGCTTTATCGAAGAGCCATTATAAAATACTACTATTGTACTATCTCTCGTGCACCTCTGATATTAGGAGTGATTCTACAATGTTCTCAATCACGATGTCCAAAATATTTTGGGTGTAATAATCAGATTCCTGATTTACTTCGTTGATGTAATTTTTTAGTTTCCTACTTCTTCTAATTTACCCTTATGTAGGCTTAAGTTATCTTTCGATCTTTGGATCATGGTATTAGTTATTTTGTTTAAACATTCGTGGATGCTGGGGAATATGCATGATACAATTCTTTAACAATTTAATCCTTCGTCTATGACCTGTGCTCGCCAGAATATTCTATGGTTGTATATGATGCATGTATAAAACTTCAAACCCTTAAGTGTGTTCATAACGTAACCAACTGTGGATCATTGATCGAATAATTTTATTTGTTCTATCTTAGCTTTCTTTTAACGTAATCTATTATCTTTCCTGGTCTTTCTGCCCCCATGTTGCATCCATACTTAGTTTATCTTAGTGCCCACACATGCCAGAGTTTTCGTGCAACTCATATGATCTCTAATATTACTTTTAATTTTTCTTCTCGTTCATTAGCCACGGTAGGTGCTACTTTCTTTTGGAGTGCTTACAATATTGTTGGGAGACTGTTGTTACATGACCATTTCCTCTTTAGGTTATTGTACTTAGGTTGCAGCCTTCTCTCTTATTTCCTCAGCTAGTCTTTCATTGTAGTACTTAGGAAGAACCCTTGATTCTTGTGAAGCTGTGAGCTTATTACAGACATTCTAATATCCTTCTTTGCTTTTAATTATCTGTAGTTGCTTAGCTCTATACCATTGTGCTTGTTGGGTTGCTTCTAAACTAATATTTTGACTGTCGTCCCGGTGGCACTCTCTTTTATTCCCATAATATTCATATGGTACCTTTAACTGCCTTGACTCCTATTTGAATGACATTACTGCAAGGCTGAATACTCCATGTTGGGGTTAACTATATTTATCTTGCATGATCTGCTGATTTGTCTGTAACCTCTGGTCTAGTCATGACTAGGCTCTTCCTAAATCAACTACTAACTACTCGTTAGCCCGTTCTCATATCCATATTTAGCGTAATCTTTCTTAGGTTATTTCTTTTGTCTTAACTTACCTCTCGCATTAGCTCCTTATTATCAAAAACATCCCGGGTAGGAACCCTTACTTCCTTTTCTTGGTGTCATGCTTACATAATATTCTGGCATCATAGCATATATGTGACTTTTGAATAAGTGCAATCTCATCGCTTTCTTGTTTTTATCGCATCCTTCCTTTTTCATTCCATAATTACTAAATCCACTTTATTCTGATTTAATGCCACATCAGCCCATATTCCCTCTTTTAGGGATGTATTAATATTTAGAACTATGAATATATACCTATGTATGCTTACCTCTTCATCATTGGCGTCTTCTCATAATATCAATGACCCTTACTTGCCTTGCGGAAATCTTTTTGTACCAAGGATAAGGAAACTCCTTACTCACGAGTGTGACACTTAGTATAACTGGCACATACAGTCCCTTAAGCTAAAATTTTCTAACATTGCTTACTTTAGGGAAGCGTCTTCCTAAATGACTATTTGCTGAATTTCTCATGAATCTTTTTTTGTTGTACATTCTATTATTGCCAGAACGAAATCTGAAACTCTCATGATACCGACTAGTATCCAATCACTCAGTCCCTAATTTGTGTTTAGTTTATCCTGTTCACCATTCCATACTAATTTCTATTACTCTAGGTCCTAACATTTCCTTATGTTAATCACGATAGACTTGCAAACATATTTCTCGAAATGAGGATGTGACTGTATGGCCTGTACTATTTTGTTGTCTTAAGGCCCATCACCTTTCGTCTCTTTCTTCATTTGACTGTAGATTCTGTAACACTCTACCATTGTCATTCATGTACCACACCTTATTCGTAATGCTTCCTTATCTCTCTTCTTATTTCCTGCTAATAATTCTGCCGATCACTTTTTTTTGAAAACTTCAACAAGACATTATTTTACTTTTAGTTCCCCTTGCTTTATCTATTGACTCTTCGGGTTGCCAAGAATTCTCCCTCTACTATGGACAGGAGCCATACTAAGGTAATATTTATCCCTTCAAGGCTTCCAGTGCCTATCTTTGTAGTACTTATATCTAGTTGTACCATTTTAGAGTGCACCATTTGGGTGTCTCATAAAGGGATCTATTAGTACATTTGCAATATCCTTTGGAAATGTCAATTGACGTAAACAATCCATCTACCATTTTGGGTTACTCCAACCTCAGCGAGATCCTGATATCCCGTCCTCCTCTTATACTACTTCTGCTAACCCCCATAGGGCATATTTGGAATGAGTGTGACCAATTGTACATACCTCTATTACTATTGAAGGTAACTCAAAAATTTTATATCTCTCTGCCTGAGTTGAAAATACTGATATTCTTCATTAACTATGTACCTCGTACCCTTTTTCACCTTGCTTATTTTACTTATTGAAACTTGTGTCTTCCTTCCGATTCTGTTATTTCTTATTACCATAAGAGTAGATAAGTATTCTTGCGTTGGGGATCCTTATCAAGTAGCTCACACATCTTAGCATACACATAATGTGCTGGATACCTCATATTTATCAATCATAAGCATAATGCAAAAATTGAGTTCCTTTGACTTAACTCTTCTATAACTATATCTTTTACCAACCGTCTTTCTGGATGTTGGTATCATTCTATTATGAATAATATAGAGCTTAGGAAATTGTGTTATTACAAATAAGCTCTTACACACGATCTAGAGTAGGAGGAAAGAGTGACAGTCCTAAATACCCTCTAGCCTCCTTATTATAACTGTGGTGCACACCACACCCATAAACAAGATGCTACAAGAGACAGCTTGTAGACTCCCTAGGACAGAACTACTATGATACCGCTTTTGTCATGACCCAAACTAATAGGCCGCGACGGGCACCCGGTACCTTACCCAATCAAGTACTGAGCCAGAGAGTCTATCGTGAGAAAAGTAGAATAACACATGGAAAAATAATCGACATTAGATGATCCAATATTTAATCCAAACTTATACATGTAATGTACGGGCCTATAAGGCCGGCATGATCCTTTATATACTCAAAAGATAGGCTGACAAGGCCATACAATAATTCGTACACATGGCATCTGTCTACAAGCCTCTAAAAATACATAGTATCATAAAGGTCAGGACAGAGCCCCACCATACCAAACAATACACATCTAATAAATAAAAATAATAAAATAACAACTCTGGAGCAAATGGAGTGCACCAACTCTCGACCTGCCTATTGCGACCTACATGAATAAAATGTAGCATCCATAGGCAAAAGGAATGTCAATACAAATAATTTTCGTAGTATGTAAGGAATGAAAATCAGTAGACAATAGACATGAGAAAAACATGAAGTAAAAGACTTGCTATGTAAATCTGAATAGCTCTGTGAAATCCTTTAATATATAAAATGACATGCATATACATATAAATGTTATGTCATGCATAGGTACATGTGTTCATAAAATCATCAAGCCTTTGAGGACATCCCATCATATCATCTCGGCCGCTGTAGGCAAAATCATCAACGCATACCAGCTGATCAGGTGGTGGTGCATATATAACGCCATAATCTTTTCCATATATATATATATATATATATATATATATATATATATATATGTGTCACGACCCGAATTTTCCACCATCGGGCATCGTGATGACGCCTACTATTAGGAGATAGGCAAGCCAACATTTAAAACATTTTTGTGATGACATTTTTAACAATATAAATAAATAAAAGCAATTAAATAAAACGGGAGTCTTTAAACTTATATAACAGAAAACAAGTGCGAAAATTTCAGAATACTCCTCTACCCAGAGTCTGGTGTCACTACTCACGAACTACTATAGAGTACTAAAACAAAAGTCTGAATGAAATAC
>MU677222.1:24373-42618 GCA_026770625.1 Nicotiana glauca
TATATATATATATATATATATATGTGTCACGACCCAGATTTTCCACCATCGAGGGTCGTGATTGGCGCCTACTAATAGGAGCTAGGCAAGCCAATTAACTTAACACTCCTCTTAATAACATTAACCAAGTAGGGAAAGACGAAACAATTAACATAAAAGCGGAAGTCTTAAAAGCATAGATAACTGAAAACCAAAAAAAAAATGTGGAAGTTTAACATTTCTCTACCCAAGGCTGGTGTCACTAACTCACGAACCACTAAAGAGTGCTAAAATCAAGTCTGAATAGAAGTACATCAAGGTTTGTCTCGGTTCAAGGAAAACAAACTAATAACATAGAAGGGACTCCAGCATGCGGACCCAGCTAGGCTACCTCGAAAGTCCCTCGACTGAGGTCAGCTCCCAATCAACTACTGCTGTGGTCCAAAAGCTGCTCCGGTACTGTGATTTGTACAAAAGAGCATAGAAGTGTAGCATCAGCACAACCGACCCCATGTGCTGGTACGTGCCTGGCCTAACCCCGGCGAAGTAGTGACGAGGCTAGACAAGCCTACCAAACCAACATGTGCAGTTCAATATATATATGCAATAAAAGGAAAGAATCCAGAAAGTAAACCGTTAAGAGGGAGGGGAGCATACTATGGGAGAAGTACAGTCCGGATATAAGTCAGCAATTTAAGCAAGAAACCGTGCAATAACAATAATTAATGAGAACAGGAAAATTAATAGCTGCACGGCATCAACCTTCGTGCTTTTACCCTTATTCTCACCAAAAATTATCAAATAAAGTGCACGACATCACCCTCCGTGCTTTTCCACGCATAACTCTCATATCATGGCACGGAATAACCTTTTGTTCAATTATAATCAAATCAGGGCATTGAATGTTCCTTCGTGCATAAATAATCAAAACATGGCACGGAATGACCCTTCGTGCAAATATAATCAAACATGGCACGGAATGACCCTTCGTGCAAATATAATCAAACATGGCACGGAATGACCCTTCGTGCAAATATAATAAAAACACGGCACGGAATGACCCTTCGTGCAAATATAATCAAACATAGCACGGAATGATCCTTCGTGCAAATATAATCAAAACATGACACGGAATGACCTTTCATGCATTACCACTCTTCCTCACCCAAATAGTAATCACAACCAAACTGAGCGAGGGGATAGACAAATAATAAGAAACGTCCCGGCAAGGGAGAAAAACACAATTAAATAGCTAAATCTCGGCAAGGGGGCAACAACAATAACCTTCACATCCCGGCAAGGGAGATAATCAATATATTCAAACCTTCCCGGCAAGGGATTAATCATAACTCTTTCTGTTTCCTTCATTTCTTACTCAATAGTCTTTTTATTGTTCGATCCAACGCTCCAAAGAATTTACAATTCATAATTAGTCCCCATACTCTTCACATTACATAGAATTCATCAATTAACATGGAAGAGTCATAACAATATCAGAATAAGTACAAATAAGGACCCACGGTCATGCTAGACATTGATGTATAGATACTCGTCACCATGCCTATACACCATACTCAACATTTAGCAATTAGCAAACAGCACACTAATCCTATTCCCTCAAGCCAAAGTTAGATCAAACACTTACCTCGAATGCTCAAAACTCAACTCACTCCTCTAGAATAGCTTTACCCCTCGAATTCACCACCAAACCGCTCGAATCTAGTCACAAATTACTTGAATGTATCAGCAAATGCTAGTTAAATCAACTTGAAGGCATAAGAATGAATTTCCCAAAGTTTGTTCAAAATTTCCCAAAATACCCCTGGGCCCACATGGTCAAAACCCGAGGTTCGAACCAAAACCCGATTACCTAATTTCCCATTAACTCATATATATAAGTTATTTTGGAATCGGACCTCAAATTGAGGTCTAAAACCCCCAATTTTAGAAACCATAGGCCCTACCATAAATTCCCAAGTTTCCCCATTAAAATCTTAGTTTTGAAGTTGAAATTATGTTTAAAGATGTTAAGAAGTGAAGAAAATAAGTTAGAAAACACTTACCAATTGTTTTGAAGAAAGAGAATCGCTTGGAAAATTGCCCCTTATGTTTTGGGTTTTGAAAAAAAAGTGAAAAAAATAGCAGAAACTCATGCTTATTTATACCTTTCTGACAGACCCCGCACGGACCGCAGCCGCACGGACTTCTGAAGGCCTGCAGATCTTACCCAATGCGGACTGCACCTGGCCGACCGCGGCCTTACAACACCCACCGCGGACCGCGCAAAAGCGACCGCGGTTGCGCTGGCCCCTCAACAGCCGCACGTGTCTTCACGCGCACTGCGCCAGAGGGTTCAGAGACCTGCACTTATTCATGAACCTGCAACATCTGGTCTTTTAGGCCTAAGGCATCCCGGACCCCCTCAAAACTCAATCGAGCCCTCAAGGCCTTAAACCAAACATACATATAATCTCAAAAACATACTACGGACTCATCCGTGCGTTCATATCGCCCAAAACAACATCATAAGCATCAAATTAGGCCTCAAGACCCATGATTTCCTTCAAAAATTTTCCATGAACATCAAATTTACACCTTCTAGCTCAAAACACGTCAAATGACGTCTAAAATAAACCAAACATTACAGCAATTGCTTAGACCATATATAAGATACGTATCGGGCGTCGGAACCAGAATACGAGCCCGGTACCACTATCTTTTAATCAAATATCACTTTCCAATTCTTTAATTATTTTCATAAAATAGTTTCACAAAGAAAATTTATTTCTCGGACTTGGGACCTCGGAATTTGATTCCGGGCACGCATCCAAGTCTCATATTGTTCTACGGATCCTCCGGGACTATCGAATCACGAGTCCGAGTCCGTTTGCCCAAAATGTTGATCGGAGTCAAACTTAATCAATTAAAACATCTGAATTTATTATTTTTCTCACAAATTTACATTTAAACTTTCCGGCTACGCGCCCGGACTGCACACACACAAGTGGAGGCAACCCCCAGGTGAGGTTTTCATGGCCTTAGAAGTACAGAGTGAGTAGGAATACAGATGATGACCCATTGGGTCGTCACATTCTCCACCTCTGAAACACCCTTCGTCCTCAAACGGACAAAAGAAAGAAGTACCTGAGTCGGAAAAAAGATGGGGATAACGGCTCTGCATATCAGACTCGGACTCCGAGGTCGATGCATTAGGAGGCTGAACTTTCCACTGGACACGCACTGAAGGAAAACTCTTCGCCTCAACTGTCGAACCTGAAGGTCTAGAATAGCTACCGGCTCCTCCTCGTAAGACAGATCATTGTCCAACTAGACAGTGCTAAAATCTAACACGTGGGTAGGATCACCGTGATACCTCCGAAGAATAGACACATGAAACACTGGATGCACGGCTGACAAGCTAGGTGGCAACGCAAGTCTGTAGGCCACCTCTCCCACACGATCAAGAATCTCAAATGGGCCAATAAACCTAGGGCTAAGCTTGCCCTTCTTCCCAAATCTCATCACGCCATTCATAGGCGATACACGGAGCAATACTCGCTCACCAACCATGAAAGCTACATCTCGAACCTTGCGATCTGCATAACTCTTTTGCCGCAACTGAGCAGAACGAAGCATGTCCTGAATGATCTTGACCTTATCCAAGGCCTCCTGAACTAAATTTGTACCCAATAACCGAGCCTCTCCTGGCTCAAACCATCCGACTGGAGACCGACATCGCCTACCATACAACTCCTCATATGGAGCCATCTAAATGCTGGACTGGTAGATGTTGTTGTAGGCGAACTCTGCTAAAGGCAAAAACTGGTCCAACGAGCCTCCAAAATCAATGACACATGCTCAGAGCATATCCTCCAACATCTTAATAGTCCTCTCGGACTGGCCGTCCGTTTGGGGATGAAATGATGTACTCAACTCAACCTGGGTGCCCAAATCTCGCTGAACCGCTCTCCAGAATCGCGAGGTAAACTGCGTACCCTGATCCGAAATGATAGATACCGGCACACCATCAAGGCGAACAATCTCCCGAATATAAATCTCGGCTAACCTCTCGGATGAATAGGAGACTGTTACGGGGATGAAATATGCTGACTTGGTCAACCTATCAACAATAACCCATATCGCATCGAACTTCTTTCGAGTCAACGGATGTCCGGTGATGAAGTCCATGGTAATCCTCTCCCACTTCCACTCGGGAAGCTCAATCCTCTTAAATAAACCACCACGTCTCTGATGCTCATACTTAACCTGCTGACAGTTCAAACATCGTGCCACATATGCGACAATATCTTTCTTCATCCTACGCCACCAATAATGTTGCCGCAAGTCCTGATACATCTTCGTGGCACCAAGGTGAATAGAATACCGAGAACTATGGGCCTCCACTAAGATCAACTTTAGAATCCCATCAATATTGGGCACACACACTTGCCCCTGCAACCTCAAAACCCCATCATCATCTAAGGTCACCTTCTTGGCACCTCCAAGCTGCACCGTGTCTCTCAGGACACACAAATGAGGATCATCAAACTGCCGCTCACGGATACGCTCCAATAATGAAGAACGAGCGATCGTGCAAGCTAACACTCTGCTAGGCTCAGAAATGTCTAACCTCACAAACCGATTAGCCAAGGCCTGAATATCCTAAGCAAGCGGTCTCTGGCTGACCGGAACATAAGCAAGACTACCCATGCTGGCGGACTTCCTACTCAATGCGTCGGCCACCATGTTGGCCTTCCCCGGTTGATACAAAATAGTAACATCATAATCTTTCAACAGCTCCAACCACCTTCTCTGCCTCAAATTCATCTCCTTTTGCTTGAACAAGTACTGAAGGCTCTAGTGATCGGTGTACACCTCACACGTCACACCATATAAGTAATGCCTCCAAATCTTCAAAGCATGAACAATGGCTGCCAACTCTAAATCATGGACCGGATAGTTCTTCTCGTGGATCTTCAATTGCCTTGAAGCATAAGCAATGACTCTGCCATCCTGCATCAACACTGCACCAAGCCCAATACGAGAAGCATCACAATAAACTGTATAAGGACCTGAACCTGTGGGCAAAATCAATATCGGTGCCGTAGTCAGAGCTGTCTTGAGCTTCTGAAAGCTCTCCTCGCACTCGTCTGACCGCCTGAACTGGGCACCCTCCTGGGTCAACCTGGTCATCGGGGCTGCTACAGATGAAAACCCCTCCACAAACCGGCGGTAATAACCTGCTAACCCCAAAAAGCTCCGAATCTCAGTCGCTGAAGCTGGTCGAGGGCAATTCTTAACTGCCTCAATCTTCTTCGGGTCTACCTAAATACCCTCTGCCGATACTACATGACCCAGAAATGCAACTGAGCTCAACCAGATCTCGCATTTCGAGAACTTAGCATACAATTAACTATCCTTCAGAGTTCGAAAAACCACTCTGAGGTGCTGTTCGTTCTCCTCCTAACTGCGGGAGTATACCAGAATATCATCAATAAAGACTATCACGAACAAGTCTAGATAAGGCTTGAATACTTGGTTCATCAACTCCATAAATGCTGCTGGAGCATTGGTCAACCCGAATGACATGACCAAAAGCTCATAATGCCCATACCTAGTGCGAAATGCTGTCTTAGGGACATCAGATGCCCTAATCCTCAACTGATGGTAGCCAGATCCCAAGTCTATCTTTGAAAACACCGTCGCACCCTATAGCTGGTCAAACAAATCATCAATCCTCGGCAGTGGATACTTGTTCTTTATCGTCACCTTGTTCAATTGCCGGTAATCAATGCACATCCTCATCAATCCATCCTTTTTCTTCACAAATAACACTGGCGCACCCCAAGGAGAAACACTAGGCCTGATAAAACTCTTCTCTAGCAATCCTGTAACTGGTCCTTTAACTCCTTCAACTCTGGCGGGGCCATGCGATACGACAGAATAGAAATGGGCTACGTGCCTAGGGCCAGATCAATATAGAAATCAATATCCCTTCCGGGCGGCATACCCGGCAGATCTAAAGGAAAAACCTCGGGGAACTACCAAACAATAGGAACAGAGTCAATAGAAGGAACTTCTGTGCTGGAATCGCGAACATACGCCAAATAAGCTAAACACCCCTTCTCGATCATGCGTCAAGCCTTTACATATGAAATAACACTGTAGGTGGCATGTCCTAGGGTCCCTCTACACTCCAATCGGGGCAAATCTGGTAAAGCCAAGGTCACGGTCTTGGCGTGACAATCCAAGATAACATGATACGAGGACAACCAATCCATCCCTAATATAACGTCGAAATCCACCATGTCTAAAAGCAATAAGTCAACATGAGTCTCAAGACCCTCAAACACTACCACACAGGAACGATGAACTCGGTCGACCACTATAGAATCACACACCGGTGTAGATACAAAAATGGGGATACCCAAAGTATCACTAGGCATGGCCAGGTAGGGTGCAAAATAAGACGACACATATGAATACGTAGACCCAGGGTCAAATAGCACTGAAGCATCCCTATCATAGACCAGAATAGTACCTGTAATAACAGCATCTGAAGACTTAGCCTCTGGTCTGGCTGGCAAAGCATAACACCGGGGTTGGGCCCCACCTCCCTAAACCATGTCTCTGGGACGATCGGCTACTGGCTGACCCCTACCTCTGCCGGTCCGAGCTCCACCTCTACGGTCTACCTCCACCTCTATGATCCCTACCCCCGCCTCTAGTTGGCTGGGCAAGCTGTGGATCACCTGGTGCCTGAATCATGGGGTGAGGACCCTGCTGCTGAGAGCTACCCGAGGCTTGAGGGCAAAATCTAACAATGTGACCGGGGTCACCACAACCATAACAAGCCCTCGGCTGCTGAGACTACTGGCCCTGTCGACCTGAATGTCCTCCCCTGAAACTCTAAAGTAGGGGTGCACTGATAGGCTGCTGATCTGAATAGTACTGCTGAGAACCACCACTGCCTGGAGTACCATGAGAAACCTGGAGCGCTAACTGAAAGGGCCTCGGTGAATGACCTCTACCATAGAAATCCGTACCTCCAGACGAGGTACCACTGAACCTACCAGAATGAAGAGGCCTCTTATCCGATATCTGACCACCTCTCCATACGAGGGCCATCTCAACTCTGCGGATTGCATTGGCCGCCTTTTGAAAGTAAATATCACTACCAACTCCCATAGACATCTGGAGACGGATCGGCTGAATCAGTCCATCAATAAATCTCCGCACCCTCTCTCGCTCAGTGGGGATTATCACAATAGCATGGCGTGCCAAGTCAACAAATCGAGTCTCATACTGTGTAACTGTCATGGAGCCCTGTTGGAGGCACTCAAACTACCTACGAAGTGCCTCCCATTGAGTGACTGGGAGAAACTTCTCCAAAAACAACTCCGCGAACTGATCCCATGTCAAAGCTGGAGACTTTGCTGGTCTAGATAGGCAAAAATCCCTCCACCAAGTCTTGGCGGATCCTGCAAGCCGGAAGGTGGCAAAATCGACCCCATTGGTCTCCACTATACCCATGGTCCTAAGGATCTCATGACATCTGAATAGAAAATCTTGTCGATCCTCTGATGAAGCACCACTGAATGTGGTGGTGAAGAGCTTGGAGAACCGATCAAGTCTCCACAAAGCATCCGAAGACATAGCCGCTCCATCGCCAGCCTGAGCTGTAATATATGGCTGAGCTACCACAACTGGCTGAACCACTAAGACATGAGTCTGGGGAGCTACCTGCTCCGGAGTACGTATAGCAGGAGTCTGAACCCGTCCTCCAGCCTATGAAGTGGCTGGTGCTACTGGCAGCAAACCCGCTCTAGTGACACTCTCCATAAAGCCTGCCAATCTAACTAGAGCATCCTGAAGATCTGGGTTACCATGACCCCTCCCGGTACCTGAGCTGGGCCCAAAAGAGCTGGTGGGGCTGGAACCTCATCATCGTAGACAATATGAGGCTCCACCTCTGGGACTGCTGCCCGGGGCTGAGCTCTGCCCTTGCCTCGGCCTCTCCCCCTCGCAGGAGCTGCTGCTGGGGGCTCGGGCTTTTGCACGGTAGAAGATGAAGCACGTGTTCTCGCCATCTGCGAAAGAACAGAGTAGAAAGACAATCAGTATTTGAGAAACAGAATCGTACGACAAGAAAAAACAAAAGTGAAACTTTTCCTTACTTTGTAGCCTCTAGGGGATAAATACATGTGTCTCCGTACCGATCCCTCAAACTCTACCAAGTTTGTCCGTGAGTAGCGAGACCTAAGTAACCTACAGATCTTATACCAACTTGTCACGACCCGGATATCCCAAAATCGGGGGTCCTGATTGGCGGCTACTAATAGGAACTAGGCAAGCCAATTAACTTAACACTCCTCTTAACAACATTAACCAAGTAAGGAAAGACGAGACAATTAACATAAAAACGGAAGTCTTAAAACCATTGTTAACTGAAAACAAAAAAAAACAGAAGTTTAACATTTCTCTACCCAAGACTGGTGTCACTAACTCACGAACCACTAAACAGTGCTAAAATCAAGTCTAAAAAGAAGAACATCAAGGTTTATCTCGGTACAAGGAAAACAAACTAATAACATAGAAGGGACTTCGGCCTGCGGACTCCAGCTAGGCTACCTCGAAAGTCCCTCGACTGAGGTCAGCTCCCAATAAACTACTGTTGTGGTCCAAAAGTTGCTCTGGTACCGTGCTCTATGCAAAAGAGCACAGAAGTGTAGCATCAGCACAGCCGACCCCATGCGCTAGTAAGTGCCTGGCCTAACCACGACGAAGTAGTGATGAGGCTAGATAGGACTATCAAACCAACCTGTGCAGTTCTATATATATACATATATATATATAGAAAGAATCCAAAAATCAAACAGTTAAGAGGGAGAGGAGCATACTATGGGAGAAGTACAGTCTGGATATAAGTCAGCAATTTAAGTAAGAAACCGTGCAATAACAATAATTAATGAGAACAGGAAAATTAACAGCTGCACGGCATCAACCTTCATGCTTTTACCCTCAATCTCACCAAAAACAATCAAATAAAGTTCACGGAATCACCCTTCGTGTTTTTCCACACATAACTCTCATATCATGGCACTAAATAACCCTTCGTGCAATTATAATCAAATCGGGGCACAGAATGTTCCTCAGTGCATAAATAATCAAAACATTGCACAGAATGACCCTTCATGCAAATATAATCAAACATGGCATGGAATGACCCTTCGTGCAAATATAATCAAAACATGACATGGAATGACCCTTCGTGCAAATATAATCAAACATGGCACGGAATGATCCTTCGTGCAAATATAATCAAAACATGGCAAGGAATGACCCTTCTTGCATTACCACTCTTCCTCACCCAAACAGAAATCACAACCAAACGGGGCGAGAGGATAGACAAATAGTAAGAAACGTCCCGTCAAGGGAGAAAAACACAATTAAGTAGTTAAATCCCGGCAAGGGGGCAACAACAATAACCTTCATATCCCGGCAAGGGAGATAATCAATATATTCAAACCATCATGTCAAGGGATTAATCATATCTCTTTATGTTTCCTTCATTTCTTACTCAATAGTCTTTTTATTGTTCGAGCCAACGCTCCAAAGAATTTACAATTCATAATTAGTCCCCATACTCTTCACATTACATACAATTCATCAATTAATATGGAAGAGTCATAACAGTATCAGAATAAGTAAAAACAAAGACACACGGTCATGCTAGACACCGATGTATAGATACTCGTCACCATGCCTATACACCATACTCAACATTTAGCAATTAGCAAACAACACTCTAATCCTATTCCCTCAAGCCAAAGTTAGATCAAACACTTACCTCGAATGCTCCAAACTCAACTCACTCCTCTAGAATAGTTTTACCCCTCGAATTCACCACCAAACCGCTCGAATCTAGTCACAAATTACTTGAATGTATCAACAAATTCTAGTTAAATCAATTTGAATGCATAAGAATGAATTTCCCAAAGTTTGTTCAAAAATTCCCAAAATTCCCCCTGGCCCACATGGTCAAAACCCGAGGTTCAAACCAAAACTAGATTACCCATTCTCCCATGAACTCAGATATATAAGTTATTTTGGAATTGGACCTCAAATTAAGGTCTAAAACCCCCAATTTTAGAAACCCTAGGCGCTACCATAAATTCCCAAATTTCCCCATTAAAATCTTTGTTATGAAGTTGAAATTACGTTTAAAGATGTTAAGAAGTGAAGAAAATAAGTTAGAAAACTCTTACAAATTGTTTTGAAGAAAGAGAATCGCTTGAAAAATCGCCCCTTATGTTTTGGGTTTTGAAAAAAAAGTGAAAAAAAATAGCTGAAACTCACGCTTATTTATACCTTTCTGACAGACCCCGTGCGGACCGCGCAAGAAGGACAGCGGCCGCACGGACTTCTGAAGGCCTACAGATCTTACCCAGTGCAGACCGCACCAGTACGACCGCGTCCGCACAACACCTACCGCGGACCGCGCAAAGGCGACCGCGTTCGCGCTGGCCCCTCTGCGGCCGCACGCGTCTTCACTTGGCCCGCGCCAGAGGGTTTAGAGACCTGCACTTATTCCTGAAGCTGCAACATCTGGTCTTTTAGGCCTAAGGCATCCCGGACCCACTCAAAACTCACCCGAGCCCTCAGGGCTCCAAACCAAACATACATATAATCTCAAAAACATACTACGGACTCATCCGTGCATTTATATTGCCCAAAATAACATCATAAGCATCAAATTAGACCTCAAGACCCATGATTTCCTTCCAATTTTTTTCATGAACATCAAATTTATAGCTTCTAGCTCAAAACACGTCAAATGACGTCCAAAAGAAACCAAACTTTACAGCAATTACTTAGACCATATATAAGACACGTACCGGCCGTCAGAACTAGAATACGAGCCCGGTACCACAGTCTTTTAATCAAATATCACTTTCCAATTCTTTAATTATTTTCATAAAACAGTTTCACAAAGAAAATTCATTTCTCGGACTTGGGACCTCGAAATTTGATTCCGGACACGCACCCAAGTCTCATATTTTTTTACCGACCCTCCGGGACTGTCGAATCACGAGTACGGGTCTGTTTGCCACAAACGCTGACCGGAGTCAAACTTAATCAATTAAAACATCTGAATTTATTATTTTTCTCACAAATTCACATTTAAACTTTCTGGCTACGCACCCGGACTGCACACACACAAGTCGAGGCAACCCCCAGGTGAGGTTTTCACGGTCTTAGAAGTACAGAGTGAGCAACAATACGGGTGACGACCCATTGGGTCGTCATAGTATATATATATATATATATATATACGCATATATAACGCCATCTTGTTATGGTCAATGTGCATATATAAATGAATGAATGGTATACGAAAATATGTTAATAAAATCTCTCGGTACGTCATAAGACCATTATGCCTCTTATTAATATCGCGAAATAAACTTTACCAACTTACATATTTTTGAGACCCATTAACAGATGATAGAATAATATGATACATAGGGAATCAATAACATCGACATCTCTAGTATTTCTAGGAACAGAATCATTTATGGAATTTGTGTATTTTCTCATTTCGTTTGTGTCATATAGATCATGTCATAAAAGAAAGAATGGATAACCTTAAGATACCTGGAGTAGGAAAATATCTGTATGATATTCTTGGAAAACAATCTACTGTACTCTCATAGAATCACAAAATTTTAAGTTGCTAAAATTTTAACAATTCCCCTTGGATTGGTTTAAGAATTCATTTCTGAATGAACTATTTATAACCTGATTAAAGTGTGTGAAAATGAAAAAGTTAACACTTCTAAGAATGGGTAACGTTCTCATTCTATAATTATGGAGTCTTTGACAATGGAAATGTTGTCTTGGTTATTTCATTTTACTATACTGAAATGTGTCTTCAATATAAGGTATTAGGTTGCCACCTCTTAAATGACTTTAAGAGTCATTGTTTTGGAAGGGAGGGCTGCCAAGTGGTAGGGGGTGGGCAAGATTATCTAAAATATCAAATTAATTAATTAGGTAATATCCCGCTACCCGATAATTAACCAATTACCCACGTAATTAAAAATTGTCTCAAATTACTTAAAATTCAACTTATTTTTAATACACTTTATACATGCTACTATCATTATCATATGGTACCTTACCTTGTAGGGTAATAGTCCGTAAATCTCGAATATTATCGCTTGGCCCTTATTTTATCTCAATATACCGACATGGATGAAAATTCATTTTCTTTCACTTGCTTCCCCTCTTACCTTTACAAATTTATTCATCACTTGTCTGAAATGGAATAATCCTTATAATCTCCAAATAGTCACTTCTTTGGACTGATGTCAATTTCACGTATAATACTACAGGATGTAACATCATCGTAATATAACACTACAAAGCGTAACATCATCGTAATGTAATATTCTAAGGAGTAATATTATCGTAATATAATAATGCAGGACGTAATATCGATATAATATTACGGGGCATAACATCGCCAAACAAGTTACGGTTGGAGATGATAGGGTTTTGAGGATGCTGGGTCGTATTTGTGTGCCTAATGTGGATGGACTTTGTGTGTTCATTCTAGAGAAGTCCCACAGTTCCCAATATTCTATTCATCCGGGCACCGTTCAGATGTATCAGAACTTGCGGCAGCATTATTGGTGGAGGAGGATGAATAAGGATATTGTTGCATATGTAGCTCGGTGTTTGAATTGTCAGTAAATGTCGAATACCAATTATCAAACAAGGAAGTGAATGAGAGGAAAATTTTAAAGGAAAGGGCAGTGTGAAAATTAGAGGGGGGGGGGGAGTTTTAATGATTAAACAAGAATGCAGAATTTTAAGAACCGAAAATTGACAATCTGAAAAATAATGTAAGGGAAAAGGGGTCCTAGGCTTTTAAAATACATGGATCATTCACACAACACCGGTACCTAATTGTACGCATAGTGTTATCGTATTATCATCATCTCCATGTCTACCCTTCCCCACCCCGTTAAGCTATTAAAGCGCAGAATAGTATCGTTACTTATTGCATGCTATTACCCGTGCCAATCCTATCAGTCCCGGAGGCAATTGGACTACTAGTCCTAAAGGGAGAAGGGTTTGAGGCCTTTTTTAGGAGTTTTCAAAGGACAAAATGCTAAGGCGTCAATCAAAACACGTAATGGAAATAAAGGGGAAACAACTAAGCAAGTAGGGCTCAAATAAGCCTCCATAAATGAGATAAAAGTCATAGAGTTTAACATTTCTTACACGTACTGGTTTGGTCTTAATTAAATAAAGAGACAAGGGATTGGTTCAACACATATTTTTAGACGGAAAGTCTACATTAGGCTCGCTCGAATGCAGTTGACTAAAATCAATCTGATTGACTAATTAATCATTTTTTATAAGTGTTGGATAGAATTACTGATTTTAAAACATGAAACTGATTATAAAATAGAGTTACAGAGCAAAATGAGTGAAATGAGTTTCAGAAAAAAGAGTATACTTTTTTTGAAAAGGCTTAACAGAAAAAGAATTAAACTTCAGAACACATGAAGGATAATTTGAGGAAAAGGAATTACAGAAGTTTCAAAAAAATGCAAATTTGTCTAGAAAATTTGCTATTTTAGTAAAATGCTAATTTTCGAAAAAAGTGAATGCTATTTTGAATGACTGAAGGCTGCTTAGGTTCGAAGTTCCTATAGGCATGCTCTTTATATATTAACTGATTTAAGCCCTTTAGACAGGAGTACTATAGACATGGTACTATACGCAACTCTGTTGTTAAAACTAGTTATTTGCCTAATGACATTATTGAATGCAGAAGTATGGATTCCTATAGGCATATTTTCTACATGCTTAGTTGTTTAATCCTAATTATTTGCCTAATGATGTTATTATATGCAGCAATGCAGTTTCCTATAGGCATAGTATCTAAATGCTTTATTGCAGAAATCAAGTATCGAATCCTATAGACATGTTCTCTACGCGTGGAGTTGCACAAATCATAAATAAATCCCAATAGGCATGATTTCTACCCTTAATGCATAAAAGTAACCCCCTCTCCCTTTTTACTAAATCCCCAAGTTTATACAAATTATTACAGCCCAAAAGAAATAAAAACAGGAATTAAAAAAAACATCAGGAATCATCAGCTACATCCGAACAACCTAATTCAGACTTAGTGTCTAATAATATGAGATTGAGCCACTTCCGAGATCCAGATTTCCAAGCCTTCTCTCATCTAGGGTGTTTCAGAGATCCAAGAGATTTCAGGAACCCCAGGCAGTACATACACCCAAGATGTTAATCAGAAAATTGAGTTGTGCAGTATGGAAGGGCCAGCCCTTATGTGTAAAAGTTTAGAGTGAGCTCAAGGGTCCCAAGGCAAAGCTCACACAAGAGGGGCAAAACCTAAGTTCTAAGAGCATAGTGGAAGTGCAGAACATAGTTTGAAAGAGATTTATCAACACTGAATTGGAAATAGTAAGTGGTAAGGGTGATTTTGAAAACAATTGTAGTAGTGAAATTCAAACTACACAGAATCAGTAGTCAATCAAAAGGGACAAGGGATTATGGGATTTATTGTATAATCCCAGCAGGCTTGGTTTGGTCATGCACAGCAATAGCTGATGCTTGCATGGACACAAACCATCCAAAGGAACACAAACACATATAGGGGATACGGGGGTTTGGGATTCATAAGGTAGCAAGTAAATAACAAATGACTAACAGAGTGCACACATAGATAAACATTAATTTACAAGAGAAAGAGAACATATTACAGCATGCTAGTAACATATCTTGACTGCAGAAACATGAGCAGAATTAGAGGGGAATGACAAACTGGAGCAATTAAAGATAACATGTTGTTGTTGAGGATTGTAAATTAACTAGGACATAACAGTAAAGAAGCAAAGTGCAAAAAAGGTAAAGCAAATAGGAGTCCACAGTCTAGCCTTGGCTTTCAACCGGCTAGACAACGCAACAACACAAGTAGTAATAAAGAAATAAAAGGTTTTAAGTGTAAGTATGTATTTTTGAACTCAAGTTGTTCGCGTGTTTAAAGAAAAGAGGGTAGGGTATTTATAGTTTTGAAAACGAGTGAAGAGTAAGGTAATAAGTAAAGTTTTAACACAAACATGGAAATAATCACAAATCAGAATCTATTAACACAAGACTTCCTTTTAATCAGGGGATTATTGTTCAAACGGATACTAACAGGGTCAAGATAAGGAAAGAAAATCAGTCTGTAAGAAGAATAGTTGTTGTTATAAAAGGAGCAGTAAAATAATATAGTAGGTGTTTAAGTCTAAGTACAGAATTGTACTTATTTTTGGAAAGGGTTTAGTAGGGCCAAACAAAAGAAAGAGAATCAATTAACCCTTGACAGTGAGTAAAAATCAAAATTTCACGAAAAGAAAAGTTTTGAAATCAATTACGAGTTTGAAAAATCCATCACAGAAAGGACTCAGTATATAAATGAATGCACAAGTAATAGACACGTGAAGCCAAGCTATGGCAAAAGAACAACATATAGTAGTAGCACAAAAGAAAACATTCGAAGCATGATAGTTAGGTTTCAGTGTTTAACAATAGAGAAGAAGATCAGAAGCATGCAAAGAGTTGAGTGGAAAACATGGTTGAGTTTGACAGGTAGTAAGTACTTAGAACCAAAAGAGTCACATGAAGAAAAGAGAGTTGAAGTAAAGAAATCACATTGAACAACTTCAAAGAAATTGAATATTCCCCCAAAGAAACTAGGGTTTTCGAAATCAATCGAGTTTAGAGGAGATAAGAAGATAAACAAATAAACAGATTCAGAATCTCGGATAAACCCCAAAAATTAGGGTTTTTAACGTGCTAACTCAGATAGAAAAATAAGGTAAATCAAACAAATATTGACAAGCGGACTAAGAAACTCAAGCAAAATCCCAAAAATTAGGGTTTTCAACATGCTAACTCAGATAGAAAACATCACAAGCAAAATATAGTAAAACATGTCGAGAATCAGAGAAGAGATTTAACATGAAACCCTAGTTGAAGAATAAAGAGTTTTTGAAAGCAAAAATTAAAGAAACTTCGAGAAAAATGCATAGAAAGTTCACACACATAGATCCGGAGCAGATCTAAAAATAAATCGAAGGAACCTTAGAGATTAGGGTTTCGTAAGAAACACAGGTGATGAGAAAGGCTCTGGAAACCATCAATCTGAGCAGGAGAGTTGAAGGTCGA
Source organism: Nicotiana glauca (assembly GCA_026770625.1). Taxonomy (NCBI): domain Eukaryota; kingdom Viridiplantae; phylum Streptophyta; class Magnoliopsida; order Solanales; family Solanaceae; genus Nicotiana; species Nicotiana glauca. The sequence continues at coordinate 40,613 of MU677222.1, forward strand.
ACTCGAATAGCCATGACTGGTCGGACAAAGGTTGAAGACGACCGAAGAACAGTCATCGAGTCAAGGCTTGGTCGAAACCCTTCAAGATCTGGTCATAGGACCTTAGAAACGAGCACACAAAAGCCATGAGAGGCTGGTATAGGCCTCCGATGAGCCTGGGAAGCCATGGATTAGGGTTTCAGTGAGAGGCGGCGACTAGGGTTTGAGGTGAGTTGAGAGAGAGTTGAGAGAGGCAGGGGATTTAGAGGTGGCGGTTGAGGAGAAATGAGGTAGGGTTTAGGGTCGTTTGGATTTAAAAAGTTAAGAAGCAACAGTGGTCGTTGATCTAAATGATCAACGACCGGGATTTAAAAGGGTTATGGGCTGGGTCGGTTGAATAGTTGTTGGGTTGGGTTAGAGTGGTAATTGGGCTGGGTAATTTGGGCTCAATTTTGGGGCTGAGTTGGGTTGAATTGGGGTGCCAAATTGGCTGAAATTGAAATACAATTGAGGCTAGATTGTAAATAGCCACTTTTGCCATTTTCTTTTTTATAAAAATAGCAATAACAATTTTAAAAGCAAATTAAAAGTACTGGTAAACAAATATTATATAAATATTAATTTAAAAATGTCGGGGTTAATTTTATAATTACAAAATGCTATCAATTTCAAAATAGGCTATAATTGCGATTATATGCAATTTAACTTTTTAAAATACCAAATAGATTCGGTAAATATGCAAAAAGCACCCCAATTACATTTTGGTACAAATACGAGAATAAAATAATCAATTCCCCTAAAATGATGATTTTTAGAAAATAATTACTGGATTTTGTTGTACTAAAATAGGCAATCAATTGATTTTAAAATTAAAATAAACGCCAAAACCTTTGGGTGTGCTTATATATGCACGTATATGCTATTCTGGAAATATTTTGGGTATAAAAACTTAGGGGAAAAATTGGGTATCAACAGCTGCCCCTCTTTACCCGAGAACGATGAAACAGTTATCGGGTAAAGATATGATGGCCAATTTTGCTGAGACGGCCGTTGCTAGCCGGGGTACCTGCAAATGAGTAATACAGGCGTAGATCGTGCATAAACTTAAACGTGATGCAAGTTCCCATTGGACATGAATGTTGTCTTCGGATGGTTCGGATGACGTCCTCGGACCATGATGTCCTGGGCCATGAAGCGCAAAATAAAGGATACGCAGGCTATGAAATGATGTTCTCAGGCTATGATAATGGTGCCTCCGAACCATGATGCCTTTGAATAATGTTGTGCAGGATATAAAGTAGGTCCTCGGGCCATGGCATGGTGTTCTCGGTCTATGAAGATGATGCCTCCGAACAATGACGCCCTCGGATAGTTTTGCAATATTTCAGCCCATGAAATGCAAGATTTGGCGGTATTTCAGACGATGCAAAAATACAAATGGCGATATTTCAGCCGATGCAAAAAGTAAAATAGCAATATTTCAGTCGACAGAAAGCATAGGTATAGATGATAATGGAGATTTAAATATGAACTGGCGATCTTTCAACCGATGTAGAATTTAATTAAAGTTTGGCGATATTTCAGCCGATTGCAAGACGTAAGTGAAAGGTGGCGATATTTCAGCCATGCAAGAAAGATAAAGTGGCGATATTTCAGCCGATGCAAATAGAGATAAAGTGGCGGTATTTCAGCCATGCAGGTGGAGGTAGATCTTAACTTCGGAAGGCAGAAAGGTAGCCTTATGCAACGCAAGAAAATGCGGTATGGAGACTTTGCTTAGTCTCCGAAGGCAGAAAGGTAGCCTTATGCAATGCATATAATGCAGATGGAGACAGTGCTTAGTCTCTAAATGCAGGAAGGTAGCCTTATGCAATGCAGATAATGCAGATGGAGACAGAGCTTAGTCTCGAAAGGCAGAAAGGTAGCCTTATGCAATGTAGAAAATGCAGATAGAGATAGTGCTTAGTCTCGAAAGGCAGAAAGGTAGCCTTATGCAATGCAGATAATGCAGATGGAGACAGTGCTTA
>MU677225.1:10248-24141 GCA_026770625.1 Nicotiana glauca
GCACATGCATTAAGGGTTTAATTTTATAATTTTAGTATTAATTCATTTTAAAGAAAAAAAATCAAAAATAGCATTTTTGCGCTTTAATTAAAAAATTATCATAAAATAAAAGTTAATTAGTTTAACAATTTAATAAAATCAGAAAAATAAATACAAAATATAAAAGAAAAAGAAAATACAAAAATACAAAGAAAAAATAAAATAAAATAAGATACATAAAAAATAATAAATACAAAAAAATAATACAAAAATACAAAGTGAAAATGAATGAAAAAAATACAAAAATGAGGAAAATACAAAAGAAAGAAAAAGAATTATTAATTGAGCCGAATTAATCAAGGAATTACCCGTCCAAGCCCAAATAACACCCACCCGGTCTGCCCAGTTCCATATCAAACGACCCCGTTTAAGTATAAAAGATCTGGGCAGTTGAAATGCTTTGATCTAACGGTAACCAAGAAAGCAGTGGTTGATTTTGTACATGCAAATATCATTTGCCGGTTTGGAATTCCGAAGGTGATTATTACAGATAATGGTGCCAATCTTAACAGTCATTTGATGGCGAAGACATGTCAGAAGTTTAAAGTTATACATCGCAATTCCACACCATATCGGCCTCAGGCGAATGGAGCTGTTGAGGCAGCTAATAAAAACATCAAGAAAATTCTTCGGAAAATGGTGGAAGGGTCGGGGCAGTGGCATAAGAAATTACCATTTGCTTTACTGGGATATCGCACTACTGTTCGCACTTCAGTAGGGGCAACACCTTATTCATTGGTGTATGGCACGGAGGCAGTGATACCTGTAGAAGTTGAAATACCCTCCCTTCGAATTATTGCGGAGGCAGAAATTGATGATGATGAATGGGTAAAAGCCCGGTTGGAATAATTGAATTTGATCGATGAAAAGAGATTGGCAGCAGTATGTCATGGGCAATTGTATTAACAGAGAATGGCCAGAGCTTGTAATAAGAAAGTGCGTCCACGGAAATTTGAAGTCAGACAATTGGTATTGAGACNGTAAAACAACTTTATTTCTCAAGTTAACATTTAGTAACATCATGTGCCCAGTTATCAAACTGGGGCAGAAAATTTTCTTTGTTTTGTAAGTTTGCTGTAAGCAGGCGCCCACCTGAAGAACAAGGGAATACATTTCAAATTCGGCAAGCAGGCGCCCACCTGGAGAACAAGGGAATATATTTCAAATTCGGCAAGCAGGCGCCCACCTGGAGAACAAGGGAATATATTTCAAATTCGGCAAGCAGGTGCCCACCTGAAGAATAAGGGAATATATTTCAAATTCGGCAAGCAGGCGCCCACCTGAAGAACAAGGGAATATATTTCAAATTCGGCAAGCAGGCGCCCACCTGAAGAACAAGGGAATATATTTCAAATTCGGCAAGCAGGCACCCACCTGAAGAACAAGGGAATAAAGCAAGCAGGCGCCCACCTAAAGAACAAGAGAATATCTTTTCAAATGCAGTAAGCAGGCACCCACCTGGAAAACAAGGAAAGTATAATCTAAATTTAGTTTTAAATTTTAATATCTGATAATATTATATGCCCAGTCACCATACTGGGGCAGAAAATTTTCTTTGTTTGTCTATTTTTGTAAGCAGGAGCCCATCTGACGAACAAGGGAATACTTTTTCAAAACAATCGCAAGCAAGAGCCCACCTGAAGAACAAGGGAATACATTTCAAAATTAGCAAGCAGGCGCCCACCTGAAGAACAAGGGAATACCTTTTCAACTGCAGTAAGCAGGCACCCACCTGGAAAACAAGGGAAGTACAATCTAAATTTTGGCTTTGAATTTTAAAATTTGATAACATGATATGCCCATTTACCATATTGGGGCAAAAAATTTTCTTTGGTTTTTTATGTTTGTAAGCAGGAGCCCACCTGAAGAACAAGGGAATACATTTTTAAAGCAATCGCAAGCAGGAGCCCACCTGAAGAACAAGGGAATACATTTTTAAAGCAATCGCAAGCAGGAGCCCACCTGAAGAACAAGGAAATACTTTTTCAAAAACCAATCGCAAGCAGGAGCCCACCTGAAGAACAAGGGAATACTTTTCCAAGCAATCACAAGCAGGAGTCCACCTGAAGAATGGACACATATTTCAAAACACAGTCAAGGCAACAGTCAAAATTTCACTGAAAGAATATAAGATGCAAGATCAAGTCAATGCAAGAACACAAGATACCAGGCATTAGATAGGATTTTGTAAATCATAGGGCATAGCCTAGGATAGCTTCTTTTTATCTTTACATGGTGTAATAAGGGGGTCAGCAAGTAGTAACAGCAGCAACAGCAGTGAAATCACAGCTTCATGGTAGTCCCAGCTAGCAGACACTCATGAACTACACTGACCTGATTCCTGTTTAGCCCGAGATATGTAGGCAACCTCTGAAGCAGGGTGCAGTCAAACTTTTCAAAAATGCTTCACATGGAATATGCGAATGGGCAAAAATCCCTCATTACCGCTCACTTATCTTTTCATGAAAACTTTTCATATTTCCGGGCAAAGAGGGGCAGCTGTAAGCACGTGATTTTTGCCCCAAGCAAATTATTCCTAAAAAATACAAAGAAAATGATTTTTTTTAATTTTTGTTTATATTGATGCCATTTTTGTGTTAAATAGTTGCATGATAATTCATATTAAAAATACAAAAATATGCACATGCATCAGGGGTTTAATTTTACAATTTTAGTATTAATCCATTTTAAAGAAAAAATCAAAAATAGCATTTTTGCGCTTTAATTGAAAAATTATCATAAAATAGAAGTTAATTAGTTTAACAATTTAATAAAATCAGAAAAATAAATACAAAATATAAATGAAAAAGAAAATACAGAAATACAAAATCACTCTGTGATATCCTCGAACCACCCTTAGCCCCGTTCTAAAACTTTCAACCCCTAAAAGCCACTGAAAAGGTTCAAACTAAGATTCAAAGGCTGCCGACAAACAAAATTCAAGAAAAGGCCATAAAAGGCCTCCTGGGTACTAAAAATGAATCCTTAAAAGAAAAAGAGAAAAGCAAAAACAAGACTGTCGGGAAAATACGGAAAAAAAAACTAAGTATTTCTTTTTTCTTTCTTTCTTTTAATCTCTTTTATTTTTGTATGCATGTGTGTTCTTCCGTCTCTGATTCTTGATATTTTATATTGTTTGGTTATTATTTTTAAATTTTTGTTCGTTTAAAACTAATACTATTTTGAAACTAAAAAAAAAGATAAAAATCATAACAAATAATTTTTATAGGAATTAATATCCTTTGATAATTTTCTGTGCTGACTGTTTAAGATTGATATTAATTAGGGTTTAATAAGAATTGAATATTAGATTTTTGTTGATTGGTTTCCAGAAGTTTTTGTTTCTGATTATCATGAGTTCTTAAATTGATTCTGAAATTAATTAAAAATAATTTTGTTTTGATATTACTTTGCTATTAGAATTAAAATTGTTAGTTTGATTAGTCCGATTGGTTATAGCTGATTAGACTACATTTTGTTTGATAATTCTGAAAATTAGTATTAGGATCATTTCGTAAAACTGATCAAATCTAAGGGATAAAGGGGTAAAAGGCCGTAAGGGCATTTGGTAAATAGGATTTAGATTCAGGGATAGTTTGGGGATACAAAATGGGTTAAGTGTAATAAGCCTTAGGAAGTAGGGGTAATATGGGCAATATAAAAGGGCAATTCAGTGAATACCAATTAGAAGTGGGGGTAGAAGGGTAAACACAATGGAATAGAACATTCTAGATAGGGGAAAAGGGGTAATTCTGCATTAATAAGGGGAAAAAATCGACTAACTAATAAACAATAAGGATCCAATAACAATAAAAGGGAGGACTAAGGGTTAATTTCTAAGATTTGAATTTCCCTCCCTTTCTACTCTATAAATAGGCCTCATTTGGCCTCTTTTAAAAAAAGAAAAAAAGTTTTTGCAATCTGAAATCCTCCTGAATCATCTCTGCAATTCTAAGCCTTCATCTTAGAAATTCTTCATTTCCAAAATACAAAAATACCAAAAACAATAGAAGTAATTCGAAAATCCTACTGTTTCATTAGTTTCTCACATCAATTTGAAGGTTATTTGGTGCTGATTGTCAATTTATATGCTGGTTTATTGCTGTTGATCTGTTATTTCTGCTGGATTTAAGTCTGTTGATCTCGAAGCTGTGATTAATTGCTGTTGAACTCTCATTGCTGAACCTTTTTTCTGTTGATTTCGACTAGAATCTCATTGATCTTCATTTCATTTCCAGGTATATCTTCTGATTTCATATGACTGTGAAGCTGTAATTACAAGTTGAAGAAATGAAGTGAAAGTGTTCATTTGACATTTAGTTTACTTCTACAATTAAATCTGATATATGTAGAATTTAGTTAGGAATATTTGTATTCAGTTAGGAATAGTCTAATTGTAATTAAATTTTCGGACTGTTACTGTTATACTTAAATTCTGACTGAGATGTATTTGTATTAATATTTCATAGGACTTATAATCTTAGTAGTTAATAGGACTTTAAAAAAAAACGCAGAACTTATGATGATAGAAAAATGATAGTTAAATCTAGGATTCATATTACGAACTTAGATTTTATACATAACAATAGTTTGCTGAAATGATAAATAAATCTGAAGTGTATTTTAGTTAAATTGTAAGAGTTTATAATATGTTTTATTTTTTTAAATTTGATATATGTGAAGCGATTGAAATAAAATAACTAGGCATGTGTTTACCTTCTTATTTCAAGTTCAATTCTGCATATTCAGTATCGTTTTTCCTTTTGGTAACAAAATAAAAGAAATTTTCCAGTAGCTAAATGGCTAAACTAATTTGAATTTAAGATTGAAATTGTAGTAACCCGTGTTTCAGTAACTGAAGTAGTATATGTCTATAATTTGAGTAGTTTAATGATTATTTGTAAAAAAACTGAATCAAGGCCTTAACGAATGACCCAAATTTAGTTTGAATGTTGGTGTACACATGGCCCGGTCCAATTATGGGTATTTGATGTTGATTTTCACTCACTGGGCCGTTTTGGAGCCCAGTGATGGTCCAACTCAATGATTGAGTATGGACTACAAAAATGTAACTCTTATTTTCTACTTAGTAATCCAATCCCTACATAGTTATGTTCATTTCCTTTTAATAATTGATCAATAAAAATTGTAGTTATTGTAGTTGGCCTTTAATAAAATAACGAGATGAGCCTCGCCAAATCAAATGTATAATTGCGGGGCCCTCCTTAATTGCTTACTAAAATACTTAATATCCGGGAGAGGTCGTTTAGTGAATTTCACGGCCTTCCCAAAAGATATAACAAGTTAGATGCTTTAGGCGCGATTGATAATAATATTACTTTCCCAAATACCGGTGCACATTTATGTGACCCAAATCCAAATCTCAACGAAGTTAAAATGTGTTAAAAGCCACGGGCGTACTGGTACGACGTGGTTCGAGATACATTTTCACGACGTTGCAATTCTTGTAAAAATAAACAATAAATACTATAAAAGCGGGTTATTAATAAAGAAACACAAAAAATAGAATATATATGGAAATCAGATAAAATCAAATACGACAGTTGAGCGACCGTGCTAGAACCATGAAATTCGGGAGTGCTTAACACCTTCTCCCGGGTTAACAGAATTTCTTAACCGGATTTTTGGTTCGCGGACTGTTAACAGAGTCAAACCTTTCCTCGATTCGGGATTCAAACTGGTGACTTAAGACACCATAAATTTCTAAGTGGCGACTCTGAACTTTTAAATGAAAATGAATCCCGTTTCGATTGTCCTTAAAGTGGAAAAACTCCTTTATTATGCCCTTCACGGGGTGTATAAAAACCTTCGGTTGCGTAAAAAGGAGGTGTGACAATGACAAGTCGAGATGGGATTGGAAAAGTTCATATTGTTTCTCATCATCTTGTCTCCAAGAAACGAGGTTACTATCTGTATACAGTCAAAATCATGTTTGCCTAGAACGAGGCAGGCCAAGGTTCGACCCCATGTTGTATCGGACCGCGTGTAAAGTTAGATTGGCGAGCCCGCGGCCTAGCGACTAATCAAGATCGAGGTCGGCCAAGATCAAAACCAGGCAGGATAGAGATCAAACAAGATCGAGGGAGGTTTACTGAGCCAAATAACGGAAAGCCAAAATATCTACAATCGGGCGAGGATCACGGCGGAAATCTCGGCATGTATCAAGAAGAGGCCGATTAATTATCTAATCATGGGATTTGTTATATTTAGAATTTCATCAAAGGAAAGACTTCCCTACTATATAATGGGGGTCTGATCATTTGTAAAACTCATCATATTCACGCAATACAAAGCAATATACTACCTTTCTCTTAAACTTTCAATATTCTGTTGCTCTGTTTATATTTTACAGTAGAGTATTCATTTGGTTCGAGGGCAACCTAGGTTGAGGTCTAATGTTATACGTTTATTATAGTTTGCTTTTATTTCTATTTGTATCCAATTTCAATACCAATTTACATATTTTCTCGGTTTGTATCAAGTAAAATCACGCATTCTTAAAATCACGTATAAATTCAATTGTTATCTGTTTTTAGGATAAACAAAAATATTAAAAGAATTGCCTATTTCTTGGATAGAATTTCTAATACATCTTTAGAGGATTGCAAATGAAAGAGGTGTATGTCCCAACTGAATTGTCTAATGATTAAAATTTTGTTTTAATTAAATGTTAAAATATTGACTCATAAAGATTAGAAGACCCAACATGTGATGACCCGAAAGGTCATCTTGTGTTTTAGAACCCAATCCGAGGTTTCGAGACCTTCAAACCCTTATTTTAATTTCTCCTCGATTTGCGTTCACAGTCCCTGTGCGTTCACGAAAAGCCTTTATGTGAAAATTTGAGAAAATAATAATTTTTTGCTTTAAAATTTTATTTTAATTGATTTCGGTCAACATTTTGAGTAAACGAATCCGGACCCGTATTTTGACGGCCCCGGAGGGTCTATAGTAAAATATGGGACCTGGACGTATGGCCGAAATCGGATTCTGAGGTCCCTAGCCCGAGAAATATATTTTTGATGAATATTTTTAAACTGAAATTATAATATTTTTGAGAAATTGGTTAATAGTTGATCTCATTGGTATCGGATCCGTATTTTGGTTTCCGAGCCCGGTACAAGTTCGTTATGATATTTATATCTTAATGAAGTTTGGTGAGAAACGGGACTAATTTGACGTGATTCGGACCTTTGGTTGAGAAAATAGATGTTTTGAATCTTTCTTAAAAATTTCGTGCAATTTGGTGCTAAATTCGTAGTTCTAGGTGTTATTTTGGTGATTTAATCACGCAAGCAAGTTCGTATGATGTTTTAAGACTTGTGTGCATCTTTGGTTCGGAGCCCCGAGGGCTCATGTGAGTTTCGTATAGGCCGCGGGATGTTTAGACTTAGAAAATTTGGTATTGGATAGTTGCAGAGTTGTAGGTCTCGAATCTTGGAAGTGCGGTTGCGGTGGAAATTCGCGAACAAGAGTAGATGAATGCGGCGGTGGTGGGAACTTTGCGGACCATGATGGATATTTCGCGGTCGCGATGGGGATTTTGCGGACCACGTAATGAGGACCAGAGGGTGCTAATAAACGGGATTTTTCATTCATTCTTCAAATTTTCAAACCTTAAAACATAAGAGGTAATTTTTCAAACACTTCTTCTTCCCCAAATCATAAGTAAGTGATTCTTTACTCATTTCATTCACTCTTTCACTTCTTTTTATAATATTTCATCGTAGAATCTAGGATTTTCGTGGTGGAATTGGGGGTTTTTGGGTAGAACTTAGGAAATTTGAAATTTGGGTATTTAGATCTCAAATTGAGGTCGGATCCCAAAACCAATTATATATTCGGGCTCGGGATGAATGTGTAATCGGATTTTGGTCCGAATTTTGGGTTTGACCAAGCAGGTTTCGAGTCATTTTTAACTTTTTGGGGAAAATATTGGTAAATTTATAATTATGCATTTGAATTGATTTCTTTAGCAATAATTTGATGGTATTAAGTTAATTGTGACTAGATACGAGTGGATTAGAGTTGAAATCTAAAGGAAAAGTAATTGAGCTTTGACTTGGTCGTTGGATTGAAGTAAGTGTTGTGTCTAACTTTGACTTGAGGGATTAGGGATTTCCAACTTAATCGCAATGTGAAAATCCATGTGTGTGGCGTATATGTCAGGTGGCGATTACCTATACGCCGCCAAATTATCTGTTTAGCCTGTTCTCATCCCTGTTCCCAATCTACTATTCTCCTGTCTTAACTGCTACATGATTATTGATGCTTACATGTTTAATTACTTCTTGTTGAATGTTGATTTTTTCTTAATTGAAGGTATTAATTGTTCTGTAGTTCATTGTATCACATTATCGATTTAAGTTGGTTATTGGTGCTTCATGATACAATTTGATTGGGCTCGCTGTGTAGCTTTAATTGATGAAGTTTCATAATTGTATAAATCTCTGTTTGCCTTGGTTTGAGGCATAAATGTGGTGGAGGGTTTGAGCTAAATTGTGAAATACTTGCTATTATTGTGTGATTGGTACTATTATGGTGGGATCGGGTTGCACGCCACAACAGGAGGGATAAGGGTGGTATATTGAGGAGAAATAAGGGTGAAATATGATTGTCTGGTAGGATCGGGTTGCGCGCCGCAATGAGAGTAATAAGGGCGGACAGGTGGGATCGGGTTGCAAGCTTCAACATGAAGAATAATGGTGATATATATATATATATATATATATATATATATATATATATATATATATATATATATATATATATATTGAGGAGCAATAAGGGTTGACTGGTGGGATCGGTTTGCACGCCGCAACAGGAGTAATAAGGGTGAATGTTTATATTGTTACTGATTTTATGATGGGATCGGGATACACGCCGCATCATCTTGTTGTATTTGTATTCTTCTTCTGCGGTGGTTTATTTCTGTAGTATTGTAACTCTCTTAAGGATTTGCTATAGCTAAGCACTGGCAAGTTGATTGGGTTCCGTATTTATTTTGCTGCAAGTTATTGTTCCAATTCGTTTCGTATTTCGTTTTTGCTTTATTATATACTATTGCAAGTTATATTGTGAATGCCCCACCGTATCCTCGTCACTACCTCTCGTCGAGGTTAGGCTCGGCACTTACCAGTCCATGGGGTCGGTTGTATTGATACTGCACTCTGCACTTTTTGTGCAGATTTTGGATCTGGGTATGGCTGATCAAGAGGTCGGTTGCAGGCATTCATCAAAGAGACCCAAGGTAGTCCTGCTGGCATCCGCATGCCCTGGCTTCCTGAGAGTAGGTCATATAGTTGATATTTACACCTTAATTGCTTATGATTTTTTGTTGTTTTATAAGGTAAATTGCCAACAAAGTGCTTTAACTAGTGTTATTTGGTTTTGCAGGGGATAGCATATGTGAGGAAGCAATATGAAGCATTTGGAGGCAATACTGTGAAGAAAACACCCGCTCGAGAAGTACCCGAACACAAAAAGCAGAAGAAAAATGACTGGGCACAAGTCCACCGCGACCGCGGTAGGCAGCAGAGCAAACAGCGGAGACAAAGCGAAGAAAATAACTGAGACAGTGTTCACCGCGGTCGACCGCGGTCCACGCCACGACCGCGGTGAACTGTTCACGATCCAGAAATTTAATGGCTAAAGTGTCAATTGGGGGAAACTTTTGTAAAACCCTTATAAGCTATAAAAACTAGCCCAAAATAGTTTAAGTCTTAATTTGAGATTACTTTTGGAAGAAGAACAAGTGTGAGAGATCACCCAAAATATCATTGTTCTTATTCTCTTCTATTTTTCTTGCAATTTTTCCATTGTGAATAATCTATATGTTTTATCTTCCGTTGTTATGAGTAGCTAAATACTTTAATCTAAGGTTTTGGTGAAGCCCGTTGGGGATGACTTGGTTGTTATATTAATATAGTTTTGAATTGGTTGTTAATCTCTATTTATTCATCTACATTTTGATTGTGGTTAGTTGAAAGGACCCTCAATTATCCGTCGCTATTTAGTGTGTATCTGCTTGAGAGAGAGTGCATATTTAGGTGATTGTATGAACAACATCACTCCCGGAGTATAGACGAGAGTCATAACCGAGGCTTTAGAGGTTGGATTAGAGATAATGATACCTCGGGTGCAATCTAAGTGAACCGTATTGTTAATCTAGCTAGCATAGCTTGAGAAAGTGCGTCTAGTAAATTATCATAATTGCTTGAGAAAGATTTATGATAACTGGAGCATTCATGATTGATAGAGACAACTAAATCATAGTTATAAGACATATACAACCAAAGAAATAATCAACGGGGGAAACCATTACCTTAGACCTTATTCCAACTGTTTACACATTAAGCATAGTTAATTTTCAGCTGTTAATTATTTTCAGTTTTTAGTTGTTAGAAATATCATCAATTGTGAATCACAATGTTTGGGAAAATTGATCGTGTGAATTTAGTAAATCCGACAAGAGTAATTGATAGGTTAATTCTCCGTGGTTCGACTTTGGGAAGAATTTCTCAGACTATATTTGCTACGTCCGTGTGTGTCTTTTTATAAGGCATAGTTTGGCGTTATCAAATTTTGGCATTGTTATGGGGGAATTAATGGTGTTATCAATTACAATTGAAAGAAGTACAAAAATTCTAAGTGTAGTCAGTTTTCTCTATACCCAATCTTTTCATTGAAATTCTAATGTTTGAACTCTTGTGGAAGTCAGGTGTATGCCTAGAAGTTCTTCGAGGACTGGAGAACTGCTAGAAGGACTCACAGACCCCGAGAAAACATTCAGGGCATTGAACCGTGCCAACAAGAGACTTCAACAATCCTAACAATCACACCAGCTCGAATTAGACATGGGTGACGTAGACAAAGTCGACGGAAACATTAGGGACCCACTAGCAAAACCCAACGCAAGGATAGTGGCACCTCTTGTGCCCGAGGCTGCACTTTATGACTGGGCACAGCCCACAGCTGATAACCTGACCACTGCCATAGCTATGCCCGCAATCCAAGTGGAGACGTTCCAGATAACCAACAATATGTTGCATCTGCTGCAGAGTAAAGGATTGTTCTCCGGGTCACACATTGATGACCTGCAGCAATACTTGAAATTTTTTTTGTCAATTTGTATGACCCAAAGGTAGCCGAATGTGACCTCGGAAGCTATCAAGCTACTACTATTTCTATTCTTTATGACCGGGGAAGCTTAGATTTGGCTAAATTCACTCCTTATAAATTCCATAGCCACCTGGCAGGAATTAGTCAAGCAGTTTCTAAATAAGTTCTATCTACCCAACAAGACTGCAAGACAAATTGATGAAATATTGTAGTATAAGTAGCAGCCGACTGAGTCCTTGCAAGAAACTTGAGAAAGATTTAAAGGAATGCTAGTGAAGTGCCCTCACTATGGCATTCCAGACCAGATGCTTGGCCAGAGATTCTACATGGGGTTAGCTAACAATTTAAAGGCAAATGTGGATGCTTCTGCTGGAGGTGCATTTTTGAGTAAGACATTCACCGAGTGCAAAATTCTTCTTGATAAGATGTCACAAAATTAGGGGTGGATGACTAGAGCTACAACACTGGCACCCATAGTGCATTCAGTTCCTCTTGGCCCAAATAATTCACCTGCAGAGAATATGGCCACACTCATGAACCAGATGAGCATATTGACAAAGAAGACTGATGAGATGGGTACAAAATAGGTACACATAGTTGATACAACAAATGGAGGACTGTGTACACCTTGTATTAATCAGTCTTATGTGTGTTCATGGAGCGGAGAAGGCGAACTCAAGGGGCAAGGGAAGATATGAATTATGTTAACAACTATGGGGGTCAGAGACAAGGAGCACAGAAGTGGAGACCGCCACAAAATTAGCAGTACAGACCTAATATGCAACAGCCTGGGGGTATGCATCTTTAGAACCAAATGTTGCCATTACCATATCAGAAACCACAGGGCTATCCACAGCAAAATCAGCAACAATTAGCTTATCAACCACCTCATCAGCAATAAGATAACAATATGGTGGAAATCAGGGGTATGCTTCAGCAACTCATTGGGACAAATAATAAAGTAAAGGAAAAATTGACAGTGCATGATTCAGCCATAAAGAATATTGAAACGCAACTGGGTCAGTTGTCCATGGCTTTGAATAACCGTCCTCAGAGAACTTTGCCTACAGACACAAACATAAACCCCAAGGAGCAAAACCCAAATCAGCTGATGGCAGTAAGTCTCCGGAATGGGAGAGATTTAGATAGAGAGCAGGAAATTGGATAAGCCAACAAGGATACTACACCAGCCACTCCAGTTCCATTAGAGGTGTAGGAACCAACAGAGCTTACCGAAGTGGTGGTTGAGTAGAGTCAGGAGGAAAAAGGCAAAGAAAAGATGGATGAGCAAGCTGCAGAACAGGTGGCACCTCTTGTGCCAGAAAATTCCAACAGAGACAAGCCAGTAAACAATGCACAAAGGGTGATACCTACACCCTTCCCTCAGATACTGGTTAAACAAAAGAAGGAAGTTCAATACAAGAAATTTATGGAAATGTTGCGTCAGATTCAGTTGAATATTCCTTTGATGGATGCTTTGAGGGAGATGCCCGGTTATGCAAAGATGATGAAAGATTTAATGTCACGGAAGATTGATTTTCAGGATCTTTCCACTGTAACTCTGACACAGACCTGCAGCGCAGTAGTGAAAAGACCGATGGCTCAAAAGATGTCCGATCCAGGTAGTTTCACTATTCCGTGCACAATTGGAAGCTATGCCTTTGCAAAGGCATTATGTGATTTGGGGGCCAACATAAATCTGATGTCGCTGGCTGTGTACACTAAATTGGGCATCAATAGAGCTAGACTGACTTCTATGCTACTACAGCTGGCTAATTGCACAGTGAAAAGGACAACTGGTATTCTTGATGATGTATTGGTGCAGTGGGGAAGTTCGTGCTCCCAGCAGACTTTGTTATTCTGGACTGCCAGGTAGATGAGGAGATACCTCTCATTCCGGGGTAGAACATTTTTGGCGACTGGCAGAGCACTGATCGACTGTGAGACTGGAGAGCTAAAGATGAGACTGAACGATAAAGAAGTCATATTCAATGTTCAACAATCTATGAGAAGACCCAGCAAATATGCTAACTGCTCTTTAGTGGATGCAGTAGATGTGATTCTGTAAGAGGACAACGCGACCCTGACTGTGAACGACCCATTGGAAGCATGTCTGACAAATTTAGAAGAGATGGATGGTGAAGGTTTAGCTGCATGGGTCATGGAACTTGAGGGTCGAGGATTCTGGACAAGGAACCTCAATTTGAGTCCCTTCAATTAGAAAAAAAAGGCTACACCTCCAGCAAAGCCATCAATAGAGGAACCACACAAGCTGGAGCTGAAGCCACTCCCAGCTCACCTGAAGTATGTTTTCTTAGGCCCTGACTCTACTTTGCCTGTTATTATATCATCCGGTTTGCTAGATGTGCAGGTAGAACAGCTCTTACAGGTACTGCGGGAAAGCAAGACTGCCATTGGCTGGACCATGGCAGACATAAAGGGTATCAACCCAGCCTTCTGTATGCATAAGATTCTCTTAGAAGAAGGGCACAAACCTTCCAGAGAGCATCAACAAAGGCTGAACCCAAACATGAAAGAGGTAGTAAAGAAGGAGGTAATCAAATGGTTAGATGTGGGAATCATCTTCCCAATCACTTATAGTAATTGGGTCAGCCCTGTCCAATGTGTGCCTAAAAATGGGGAAATGACTATTGTGCAAAATGAAAACAATGAGTTGATCTTAACTCGTACAATCACGGGGGGAGGGGGGGG
>MU677225.1:24751-45664 GCA_026770625.1 Nicotiana glauca
GGATTTGCATGGATTACCATAAATTGAACATCGCCGCCCCAAAGGACCACTTTCCCTTACCTTTTATTGACCAAATATTGGACAGGATAGATGGGAGATCATATTTTTGTTTCTTAGATGGATAATCGGGGTACAATCAGATATCAATAGCCCCTGAGGATAGAGAGAAAACATCCTTCACCTGTCCGTATGGCATCTTTGCTTTTCGGAGAATGCCTTTTGGGCTTTGTAATGCATTAGTGACTTTTCAACGGTGCATGTTAGCTATTTTCACAGATATGGTGGAGGATATTCCAGATTTCTCCGTGGTGGGAGATTCATTCGAAGACTGTCTTCACAACCTCAGCAGAGTGCTCAAAAGATGTGTGGAGACAAACTTAGTGCTAAACCGAGAGAAGTGTCATTTTATGGTACAAGAAGGGATAGTTCTGGGACATTGAGTATCCAGAAAAGGAATTGAGGTTGACCATGCCAAGGTTGACGTGATTGAAAAGCTACCACCGCCCACTTCAGTCAAGGCGGTGAGAAGCTTTCTTGGGCACGCCGGGTTCTACCGGCATTTCATAAAAGATTTTTCCAAAATTGCTAACCCATTATGCAAACTCCTTGAAAAGGATCGGTCCTTTGTGTTTTCTAATGAGTGCGAGTTGGCATTTGAGGAACTGAAGAAGAGGTTGGTAACTGCATCCATCATTGTTGCACCCAACAGGGAGAAACTATTTGAGCTCATGTGCGATGCAAGCAATTACGCTATTGGAGCAGTCTTGGGGCAGCAAAACGATAAGCTGATGCATCCAATTTATTACGCAAGCAGAATGCTAAGCGGTGCACAACTCAACTACACTGTGATAGAGAAGGAGATGTTAGCGATGGTGTTTTCTGTTGAAAAGTTCCGATCATATCTGATTGGTTCTAAGGTAATTGTATATACTGACCATGCATCTCTCAGGTACATAATTGAGAAGAAAGAGTCTAAGTCGCGCCTGATTCATTGGGTGCTGCTGTTGCAAGAATCAACCTCGAAATTTGTGATCTTAAGGGCACAGAAAATCAATTCGCTGATCATCTATCATGACTTGAAGGAGCTAAAAAATCAGTCGAGGTCAAAGAGATTCTAGAAACATTTCCAGATGAGCAGCTGTTGGCAGCTACTCTGGAAGATGCGTAATGGTATGCAGATTTTGCAAACTACCTGGCCTGCGGTATACTTTCATATGACCTTTTATCTGTCCAAAAGAAAAAGTTCTTTCGTGATTGCCGCATGTATTATTGGGACAAGCCCCATCTGTTTCGAATATGTGTTGATAATATTATCCGGAGGTGTGTCCCCGAAATAGAATAATTCTCAATTTGTAAGCTTGTCACGCATCAGCATACGGAGGACATTTTAGAGGGGTCAGGACAGCTGCGAAGGTGCTAGAGGCCGGATTCTTTTGGCCAACTGTGTTTAGAGATGCACACCTCTGGTTCAAGGGCTGCAATGAATGCCAGCGGACTGGAAATATTTCCCATCGCCATGAGATGCCAATGAACCCGATTTAAGAGGTAGAGGTATTTGATGTTTGGGGGATTGATTTTATGGGTCCGTTTGTCAGCTCATTTGTCAATAAGTACATCCTTGTTGCTGTAGACTACGTGTCTAAATGGGTAGAAGCTGTAGCGTTGCCCACCAATGATGCGAGAGTGGTAGTAGGATTCCTGAAAAAGAACATATTCACAAGGTTTGGGACACCAAGAGCGATCATAGTGACGGGGGCACTTGGTTCTGTAATAGAGCCTTCGAGAAACTACTTGCAAAATATGATGCACGCCATAAGGTGGCCACCATCTACCATCCACAAACCAGTTGGCAGGTTGAAGTGTCTAACAGGGAGATAAAAAGTGTACTAACCAAGACGGTGAATGCCACACGAACTGATTGGGCAAAGAAGCTTGATAACGCACTCTGGGCCTATAGAACTGCGTTCAAAACACCAATAGGTATCTCACCATACAAGTTGGTATTTGGGAAGGCCTTTCATCTACCTGTAGAGCTAGAACATCGAGCTTGGTAGGCACTAAAGCAATTGAACATGGATCCTGATGCAGTTGGACAAAATCGACTGATAGAGTTGCATGAGGTGGAAGATTTTAGATATCAAGCCTTTGAAAGCATGAGGCTATACAAGGAAAGGATGAAGAAGATGCATGATAAACACATTGTGGACAGAGATTTTAAACCCGGTGATAAGGTGTTACTGTATAATTCAAGGCTGACATTGTTTTCGGGTAAGTTAAAGTCCCGATGGTCATGACCATTTAGAGTGGTACAAATGTTAGCTAGTGGAGCTGTTGAGATTGAGTCAGAAGATGGGACAAACAAGTTCTCAGTAAATGGAAAGAGGTTGAAACATTACCTTGGAATAGCTGAAAAAAAAGGGGAGACAATGATGATCAATTTGAAAGAACCTCAGAGGTCGAGCGAGCCTTAAATGCGCTCACTTGCGTCGTGCCGCAACGTTAAATCAGGCGCTGCCTGGGAGGAAACCCACGAATGTGTTGTAAGTGTAGCATATAACTTCGTGTTTAGAAAAAAAATAAAATTGGCAGCCGCAACCGCGGGAGACACTGCCTGACAACGTAAATTCACCGCGACCACGGTCGGGATCGGGAAAATAACTTAAAGCATAGAAATTCATCGCGACCGCAGGAGCCTCTACCTCAAACCGTGGCGTCGACCGCCGTGACGACAGCATCGACCGCGGGAGGGGTACCAGGTTTGTAGATGTTTTTAATTTATTTAATTTTTTAATTTTTTTTCATTTTTCTTTCTCTTTCATCTCTTCTTCTTTTAATTTTAAAACATAACATACCCCTCCCCTAAATCAAAAGAACAAAAATGCCCCCCTCTCCTAAAATCCCCAAATCCCTCTCTCTCTCTAAACCCTAACCCTCCCCTCCACACTCTCTTCTTCTTCTTCCTCCTTCACAATCACTCCCATCTTCTTCCCCCTAAGGTATGATTCTGAACCCTTTCTCTTTTCTTTCTATTTTTGTTGTTGTATTATGCTAGTTAATGTTGTTCTAATGTAGTGTTAGTGATTGGATTTTTTTTGTTTAGTTTTTCTTCTTTTTTGTGTGTAATTTCATTTTTAGCATATGCTTGGTAAAGGGGCTGTGTTTTGAATGTTTGGAATGGTGTTGTTGGTGGGTGATGGTTTAGAGCAAGTGTGGAATGTGTGGGTGTAGTGGATAGTTGGATTAAGAAAGTTTGTTGATTCCCATAGGCAATGAATGTGAAGTTAATTACCGTGCCCACAAGGTGTTTGGGAAATTGCCTCAATGGAGTTATAAGGAGAGTTTGTGACATGGTTGCGGTGAAGTCTGAATAACCACCCATAGTCACACATTTTAGGCTCATCCTAATCCACATTTCTCTATTTTGACAAGTAATATGAGTTCTTCACGTAAGAGACGGAACACCAGGTCCTCTGCTAGTGGCCCAGGAGGCTCCTGACGAGCTAGGGGCCAAACCAATGCACAAAGGTTTGATAGCACTCGGTTCGTCTCTGAAGCAGCAGAGACAAGGTACAATCAAAAACTTGCAAAGAAGTTACTCCATGAAGTCCATATAGATAGGAATGCGTTGGTGCAAGAGTGCCCCAACATGTTTAATGAGCTAAGGAGGTGTCAGCTAGACATTTTCTTTGAGACTCCTTAGGAGGCCAACATTCTGCTTGTGTGGGANAGAGCAAGTGTGGAATGTGTGGGTGTAGTGGATAGTTGGATTAAGAAAGTTTGTTGATTCCCATAGGCAATGAATGTGAAGTTAATTACCGTGCCCACAAGGTGTTTGGGAAATTGCCTCAATGGAGTTATAAGGAGAGTTTGTGACATGGTTGCGGTGAAGTCTGAATAACCACCCATAGTCACACATTTTAGGCTCATCCTAATCCACATTTCTCTATTTTGACAAGTAATATGAGTTCTTCACGTAAGAGACGGAACACCAGGTCCTCTGCTAGTGGCCCAGGAGGCTCCTGACGAGCTAGGGGCCAAACCAATGCACAAAGGTTTGATAGCACTCGGTTCGTCTCTGAAGCAGCAGAGACAAGGTACAATCAAAAACTTGCAAAGAAGTTACTCCATGAAGTCCATATAGATAGGACGGCACTGGTCCAGGAGTGCCCCAACATGTTTAATAATCTAAGGAGGTGTCAGCTGGACATCTTCTTTGAGGTTCCCGAGGTGGCCAACATTGAGCTAGTGCGAGAATTTTATGCTAATCTGCCCGAAAATGAGGATGGGGCTGTGATTGTGCGCAATACCCCGGTTAATGCTTCTATAAATGCCATCCGCAGAGCGTATCACCTCCCTACATTCACAGGTGACGATTACTATGTCATGGCTAGTCGCCCGACGGTTGATTGGGAAAGAATTCTGGCGGTCATCGGTATACCTGGCAGAATGCCTAAATGGGTAGCACAACCAACGATTCTACACTCCAACTCTCTCACTTGGGAGGCCAAATGTTCGCTCACCGTCATCACCACTCGGTTGCTACCATCCAACAATACCACCAATGTAAATGGACCAAGGGCCGCTATGATCTACTGCTTCATGACTCACCAAGGGTTTGATGTCGCCCGAGTCCTCTATGAAGAAATGTTCATCCGATCGCCCGAAATAATAAAATACCACTACTTCCCTTCACTTGTCACTCGTCTATGCCGCCTTGATAATGTTCCTGAGAACTCTCGAGTTGATGGAAAATTACTTATAAAAACTCCTTTTCGGGCGAAGAAAATTGGACAAGAGGGACGAAGGCCGGTACAACTCAGTGATGACTCATCTGATGAGTCTGAGTCTGAAGATGATGCTGATAATGGTGAAGCTACTAAGATCACAGCCCCTTCTAGAGGAGATCAGGTAGGCTCATCACAGCCACGCCGGAGTACTCGCATGGCTGCTTGGGAACAGGAGATGACTGAACTGCGGACATCCGTCGCTGACTTGGGTACCCGTATTGATGTTGTGGCTGACCGACAGGTGAAGCCAGAAAAGAAGCTCGTGGTCTGGTTGAGAGCTCTGGTTCATGCCTGCCACGTGAACCCAGCCACAGTTTCAGATCAAGAGTGACCCTTCAGGAAAGTTCCTTTACCTCACTATTTTTTTATATTGTCAAGCCATAGGGACATGTCTTTATTTTAAGTGTGGGGTGGGAGATACTTAATTGAATGTGTTGTAATTGTAACAATTAACTGTTTGCTTTGCTTGTTTTGATGTCAAATAGTAGTTCATTAGGTAAGTACAAATAGTAAGTGACTTGTCCCGATGACGGATCTCTTTCGACGGGGTTCTTGAGGGACTAAGTCGAAAAGAAAAAAAATTGGAATATACAGACTCTTCCTGATGACGGATTCTTTAGACAATTTTTCTTGAGGGAAGCTAGTCTACAGAAAATGCCAAAAAGATTTTTTTATTTATTTTTTATTTCTTAGATAGTGTAATAACTCCCCCTTGGTTTTTATTTGGGCCACGGTTCTTTTCTAAGGGTTTAACTTGAACCGGGTATAGGTATATTTTGTTTTTTTTCTTGTTCTTGTTTAGTATAGGATTAATGGGAAATGAATTAAATTGAACACCTGAACACATTAGATGCTAGAGTGTAGCGCTCAGCTTCAAGGGTTGAATTCGATTTAAGTGCCTTAAAAATTGGATGTTTGCACCTAACTTGAATACTCAAATAAAAAGTCTTGATAAACTAATCCAGAGTGAGTCATGTGGCATGTGTGTGTGAGTGTTTCTGTATTCCATGTTGTACATTTGATGCCTAAAACTTGCCATGTGTGTTTGCAAAGCGAAATAGTAGCTTCATTCAATCTTAGAAGTGATATAGGCATTTCTTTGTTGAACCAGATATGTATATTTGACACACCTAATTGTTAAATACTGTAGCTAACCCCTTTGAGCCTATAATCCTTTTTCCGTGGCAACCACATTACAAGCCTTACCCATTTGTTTGAATTAACCATCTATTTAAACCTTTTCACCTCTCATGAGCACTTGAATTGTTATGAAGTTTGTAAAAGTTAAAGTGTGGGGTGGTTGGTTTGGATTTTGGGTGGAACTAATTGAATAAGGAGAAAGGTACACTGTTTTGAAAGAAAAGGAAGAGCCACACAAAAAAATATGTATTTCCTTGATAAGTGGTGGCTCTTGACGTAAGTGTGCTAAAGGAAGAAAAGGGTAACGTACATTGATGTGAAGGTGAAATTTTGGTTTGACAGAAGTATATGGTTTGAATGTTAAAAAAATGTATGTATTAAAGTGCTTAGGGAGGTGTAGCCACTCTTATATCCAAATGTATCCTACCCATCCCGTAGCCTACATTACAACCAAATAAAAGTCCTAATTGATCTAAGATTGAATGAGCTCGATTAGTCGAGTACTACACTAAGGGCAAGCTTATGGTGCATCTTTGTGTCATGATCATGTTCTTTGGAGAGTGAGCGATTTCTGTTTAATTGAGTTCCTAATTGTTATCACTATCATTATATATAAGGAACTACTCTCTTGTGTGATGTGAGGCATGTGATTCACAAAGGAAAGGTGCGTCTTGACTATTGTGTAGAGTGCTTTGAATAAGTGCAAATGTTAGATGGTGCGAAAGATTTGAGTCTTGAGGTAAAAGCTGCTCACTACTAGGTGTAACTCTTGTAAAAATGTTCATGGTATGAGTCGTTGAGGGAAAAGCATAGGGAATAATTCTTGTGGAGTGTGGTGCTCGAGGACTAGCAATGATCTAAGTGTGGGGTGTTGATAGTAGACTATATAGTTGATATTTACACCTTAATTGCTTATGATTTGTTGTTGTTTTATAAGGTAAATTGCCAACAAAATGCTTTAAATAGTGTTATTTTGTTTCGCAGGGGATAACATATGTGAGGAAGCAATATGAAGCATTTGGAGGCAATAATGTGAAGAAAACACCCGCTCGAGAAGTACCCGAACACAAAAAGCAAAAGAAAAATGACTGGGTACAAGTCCACCGCGACCGCGGTGGGCAGCGGAGCAGACAGCGGAGAAAAAGCGAAGAAAATAACTGAGACAGTGTTCACCGCGTCGACCGCGGTCCACGCCGTAACTGTGGTGAACTGTTCATGATCCAAAAATTTAAGGGCTAAAGTGTCAATTCGGGAAAATTTTTGTAAAACCCTTATAAGCTATAGAAACTCGCCCAAAATAGTTTAAGGCTTAATTTGAGATTACTTTTGGAAGAATAACAAGTGCAATAGATCACCCAAAACATCATAGATCTTATTCTCTTCTATTTTTCTTGCAATTTTTCCATTATGAATAATCTATTAGTTTTATCTTCCGTTGTTATGAGTAGCTAAATACTTTAATCTAAGGTTTTGGTAAAACCCATTGGGGATGACTTGGTTGTGATATTAATATGGTTTTGAATTGGTTTTTAATCTCTATTTGTTCATCTACGTTTTGATTGTGGTTAATTGAAAGGGCCATCAATTATCCGTCCCTATTTAGTGTGTATCTGCTTGAGAAAGAGTGGATATTTAGGTAATTGTATGAACAACATCACTCCTAGAGTATAGACGAGAGTCATAACCGAGGTTTTAGAGGTTGGATTAGAGATAACGATACCTCGGGTGCAATCTAAGTGAACCGTATTGTGAATCTAGCTAGCGTAGCTTGAGAAAGTGCGTCTAGTAAATTATCATAATTGTTTGAGAAAGATTTATGATAACTGGAGCGTTCATGATTGATAGAGACAACTAAATCATAGTTATAAGACATATACAATCAAAGAAATCACCAACGGGGGAAACCATTACCTTAGACCTTATTCCAACTGTTTACACATTTGAGATAACGATACCTCGGGTGCAATCTAAGTGAACCGTATTGTGAATCTAGCTAGCTTAGCTAGTAACGATACCTCGGGTGCAATCTAAGTGAATCGTATTGTGAATCTAGCTAGCGTAGCTTGAGAAAGTGTGTCTAGTAAATTATCATAATTGTTTGAGAAAGATTTATGATAACTGGAGCATTCATGATTGATAGAGACAACTAAATCATAGTTATAAGACATATACAACCAAAGAAATCACCAACGGGGAAAACCATTACCTTAGACCTTATTCCAACTGTTTACACATTAAACATAGTTAATTTTTAGCTGTTAATTATTTTCAATTTTTAGTTGTTAGAAATATCATCAATTGTGAATCACAAAGTTTGGGAAAATTGATCCTGTGAATTTAGAATATCCGACAAGAGTAATTGATAGATTAATTCTCTGTGGTTCGACTTTGGGCAGAATTTCTCAGACTATATTTGCTGCGTCCGTGTGTGTCTTTTTATAAAGCATAGTTTGGCGTTATCACTTCCCCTTCTATGTTTCTACTTTCCTGTTTTCTTTTCTTTCGAGACATATGTAATTTCTTCCAGACCAATATTTGTAGTAATTCGTAGTATGTTCGTGGATTGTAACACCAGTTTTTGGGTGGTAATAGTCTCAGCCTTGTTAATAGTATATAGATGGCCGTTTTATTATTTACTTTCGCATTTATTTCTGTTCGATTTAATTTTGTTAATGTTAACTGTAAAATGCAAAGGAAAAAGGTAGATAGACCTCTAACGTTGGCTTGTCTAGCAAGTGTTATGTTAGGCGCCATCACGATCTCGACGATGGGAAATTCGAATCATGACACAACATCATATTACTTCGTGATTTTAATTTTCTTATTGGAGTGTAATCCATCTTAATTCAATTAAATATTCACGATAAAGAGTCTACTCGGAATATTAAAACCTTTATAGTTTTGCTTTTGATTCTTCGTCTGATGTCCTTAAAACATTTAATGTCGAATGAATTTTGGTGCTGAAGTAAGGAATAACAATCATATGGCTTCAAGGTTCCGATCTAAAGGATGTTTCTTCATATTTTGATCTTGATTCTATGGGCAGATTCATAGTTTAGACACGCATATAGTATATGTTTGATTTGTTTCATTTAAATTTTGCTTTTGATGTACCTAAAAAGTTAATCAATTGTAGTCTTAGTTTTACAATATTTTGAATCAAATTGTATGTCAAATTTGTTTCACGGTTTGTGAACAAAAGTTCTTTACGTTAAATGAAAAACTAATATTGTTGAGCATCAAATACCGAGTAGAGTTGGAAAAAAGACATCCCTAATATGGCGAGACTGCTTTTATGCATGGCAATACAATTAATTCAAGTAGGAGTAAATGTTTTTATGGTATTACAAATTGAATATAATTTGACTCCTAGTTGACAAGAATGGGTTGCTCTAGTGGTGAGTATCCTCCACTTCCAATAAAGAAGTTGTGAGTTCGAGTCATCCCATGGGCAAGGTGGAGAGTTCTTGGAGGGTATTGGAAAAGGAAAGAAGGAAAAAAGTGCTTAAATCCACTTCATTATCTTATATAGTTTGAATATTTTAAAGGATGTTTTGGAGAGAAATTGAAATTTGACTATATTATTAACGGTCAAGATTGAGCACTTGGGCTTTGGGGCAATTAAGTAGCCCGGAGTTAATATCTTTGTCACCTATTATTTTATTAGTTAATTAACAATGTTTTTTTAAGAGTTTTATTTTTAAATTCAAAAATGGTGATTATTGGTTTTAAAATGTGCATGTTATAATGAGATGAGTCTGTTAATTCCAACAGACGCCTAGAGGTATTACAAATACCCATATCATCTCCAAAATGAAATACATCCAATAATTTTGGAATCCCTTTCTCTTCTACTTATTTTTTACAACTCACAAATATTATGTTCTTGTGGAAAATATGAGTTAATTGCTGAAACTTAAATTTCAAAGACTTTATAAAATCCTGGAGGAATTCTGCTATTATCCATACAGCAACAAAGTGGAAAGCTTGAATTCTTTAAGGACAATGATTGTACTATTGAAGCCAAATTATTTCATTCCATTGTTTTCTAACACATAATATTTTAGATACTAACATGGCTCCTTGCCAAATCTTTGATGCGATTCACGTGTGTTTGTAAGGCTTGTAAGAGTTTGATAGGACATGATTCTAACTTTGTTAAATCCCATAATGTAGATTTTCATGCTCGTGGTCCCTCACCCACCCACTTCTTTTTAACTACATATTTTTCCTCCTAATCCTCGAAGATCTTTTAAGCGTAATATACAACATCTAGAAAAATTATCTTTATAACTCGTTCCCCGTCATTATTTAGAGATAAGAGTTAAGCTCAAACAATTGCAATGGCCTTGTTTGTACTTATAACAAGTATAAGTCTGAAATTTACTTATGCAATGTCACCATGTGGGAGATGAAAGCTTTGCCATCCTCTCTAATAAATTTTTACTGGGAGGATCGTTATTCTTATGTGTTTCTAGGATTTGATTCGGTCGTGGAACAACACAAATTTCTTTATGTTTATCATTACAAAGATCGATTAAAGATTATGATTCTAACTCTAGGAACTATGTCGTAGAGAGAAATAGAATTAATCACGAAAACTCCTTAGCACGATTATTTTTCCAGGGATTACATATTTCTCAACGGGGTACTTTATTAGACTACTCATTCATCCAATAATTCTAGTGACTGCTTCGTCTTCAGAGATGAGAATTTTGTAATATGCTCTGATGTTGAAGTTAACAAATTTTTAATGAATATCGCTCTAAATCTTATGATCCAATTAATTCGAAGAAGGTTGCGACCAACTTTAAAGCAAAATGGAGTAAGACTTGTGATAAAGAGAATTACAGTAATCTGCATGAACTTTCTCTGGGCCGTGAGAGTAGAAACAAATAGAACACCTCCAGTGGCATGCGATGTGGTTACTAGACCCAAAAAGGAAGGAGGATTGGGGATTTGAGATGGTGTAAAATGGAACAAGGTTGTAATTGAGAAATATGTGTGGGATATAGCAAAAAAAGAAGACAACTTGCGGGTAAAATGGGCTGATCACATGTACCTGAAGAGGAGGTATTGGTAGGAATATATACAATTCTAGGACTATTGTTGGTACTAGAAAAAAAACTGTACAATGAGAGATAAATTGGCACCCGGATATATCTGATATGGTATCCATCTCATTCAAATTGTTTGGTAGCCAATATTGTTGACTTGGTTTGGTAGTCAACCTTGTTGAGTTTGTCAAATATTGGTAGCCAATTTTATTGACTTGGTTTGGTTGGTAGCTAACCTTGTTGAAATTGTAAAATGGGTGTAGAAATTGTCAAATATTGTAGGTGAGGTTTTGGCTATAAAATGAGAGCTTCAACTCTCATTTCTACACACCAACAAAGAGAGAAAAGAGAGAGCAAGTCCATAAACTATAAGAATATAGTTTGTGAAGAAAAATAGAGCGTGAGAGATATTGTAGTGAGGTGAAAAAAGGCAAAAGAGTGTTTACTTCTTTTGAGGGTGTAGTGGTCTTAGGAGTATTTTTACTCGTTACTACACAGTGTAAAATTCCTCGCTATAGTGATATCAGTTGCTCTTCTTGGCCGTGGTTTTTTCCCTTATTCAGAAGGGTTTCCACGTAAAATCTTGGTGTCATTATTGCTGCATTTCTATTCTTGCTGATTTAACCATAACTTAGTGTTCTGCGTTTATCACTAATACCGTGAATACTAATTTTTTCGGGGTTTATTCCCAACAAGTGGTATCAGAGCCAAGGTTCTGTCTGAGTATGCTCTGTGGTTGCAGCACAGTCTGAACTTCCACATCAGAAAATAATTACTTTGGTCTCACAATAAATAGTATTTGTATTTGTGATAAACAATGGAAGCCAACACTAGTAGAATGGTTACTTTGAATGGCACAAATTATGCCATTTGGAAGGGCAAAATGGAAGATTTGCTCTATGTCAAGAATTTTCATCTACCTGTCTTCACCACTATAAAGCCTGATAATAAATCAGATGAAGAGTGGAGTTTGTTACACAGGCAGGTTTGCGGCTTTATTAGACAGTGGGTTGACGATAATGTTTTGAACCATATTTCTGGGGAGACACATGCTCGGACCCTATGGGAGCACCTTGAAAGTTTGTATGCTCGAAAAACTGGAAACAACAAGATGTTTCTGATAAAGCAGATGTTGGGTTTAAAATACCACGATGGTTCCGCGATGACAGATCATCTGAATAATTTTCAGGGGATCATGAACCAGTTATCTGCTATGGGCATTAAATTTGATGAAGAAATTCAAGGCTTGTTTCTACTTGGTTCCCTACCAGATTCTTGGGAAATTCTTAGAACTTCATTATCAAATTCTGCTCCGAATGGTGTGATCTCTATGGATCTTGCCAAGAGCAGCCTCTTAAATGAAGAGATGAGAAGAAAATCTCAAGGTTCCTCCTCATCAGATGTCTTGGTGACTGACTCTAGGGGGAGAAGCAAGAATCGGGGTTCTCAAAATAGAGAACATAATAGAAGCAAATCCAGAAGCAGACTTAAAGATATTGAGTGCTATCATTGCGGGAAGAAATGGCACACAAAGAAGTTCTGCCGGATTTTGAAAAAGGAGAATAGAGACAAGGAAGAACAAAAATAAGATGGCAATCGTGTGGCCACCGTCACTACAGAAGATCTTGTTACTGTCATTGATGCAGATCTGATAAATATTGCTTGTGATGAGTCAAGCTGGGTTGTGGACAGTGGTGCCGCATCTCATGTGACATCAAGGAAGGAATTTTTCTCATCCTATACTCAGGGTGACTTTGGAACTTTGAGTATGGGTAATGAGACGGTATCTAGGGTGGCTGGTATTGGAATGATTTGTTTGGAAACTAGTATTGGAACTAAACTAGTTTTAAACAATGTAAAGCATGCACCTGATGTTCGTTTGCACTTGATCTCTGTTGGTGTTTTGGATGATGAGGGATATGTTAGTACCAATGGTGCTGGAAAGTGGAAGCTCACTAAGGGTTCCATGATTGTGGCTCGTGGGGAAAAACGTCGTGGTCTATACTGGACTACGGCCTCTACTTGTGTTGATATGGTGAATGCCGTTGAAAGCAATAACTCTTCAACGTTATGGCATAAGAGGCTTAGCCATATTAGCGAGAAAGGACTAAATGTTTTGGCCAAGAAGAAATTATTGTCAAATTTTGAAAGTGCAAAATTAGAAAAATGTGAGCACTGCTTGGCTGGAAAACAAAAAAGAGTTTCTTTCCAATCTCATCCTCCTTCAAGAAAGACAGAGTTGCTTGAGTTGGTGCATTCAGATTTATGTGGTCCAATGAAGACAAGGACTTTGGGTGGTGCACTTTATTTTGCTACCTTTATTGATGATTGCTCAAGGAAACTTTGGGTCTACATCTTGAAGACTAAAGATCAAGTGTTGGGTGTCTTTAAGCAGTTTCAGGCATCAGTTGAAAGAGAAACTGGAAAGAAGCTGAAGTGTATTCGTACTGATAACGGTGGTGAATATTGTGGACCGTTTGACGAATACTGCAAGCAGCAGGGTATCAGACACCAGAAGACTCCTCCAAAGACTCCTCAGCTTAATGGTTTAGCAGAAAGGATGAACAGGACCTTGATGGAAAGAGTCAGATGTTTGCTTTCTGAAGCAAAGTTGCCGAATTCCTTTTGGGGTGAGGCTTTGTTGACCGCTGCACATGTTATTAATCTATCTCCTGCGGTTGCTTTGCAAAGTGATGTTCCAAATAGAGTTTGGTATGGAAAAGATGTTTCCTATGAACACTTGAAAGTGTTTGGTTGCAAAGCTTTTGTACATGTGCCTAAAGATGAGAGGTCAAAATTAACTGCCAAGACAAGGCAGTGTATCTTCATTGGTTATGGCCTTGATGAGTTTGGTTACAGGCTATATGATCCAATTGAGAAGAAGGTCGTGAGAAGCCGTGATGTTATCTTCGTGGAGGATCAAACCATTGAAGATATTAATAAAGTGGAGAAACTAAAACCTTCAAGTTCTGAAGGTTTAGTTAATCTTGATCAAGTTCCTCATACAAATGCAGATGACGTTGGTGGGCTCAATGATGATGGTGATGCTCAGAACCATATTCCAGATCAGCATATTGATGGTGATGATGATAACAACGCTAATGTTGATGAGCCAGATGCTCCTACTCACGAAGCTGTGGAAGAGCTAGATATTCCACTCAGGAGGTCTTCTAGACCCCATACTCCTTCCTCCCGTTATTCACCCGTTGAGTATGTATTACTCACTGATGGGGGAGAACCTGAATATTATGCGGAGGCCATAGAAGATGAGCACAAGGATCAATGGATTGAAGCCATGCAAGATGAGATAAAATCTCTGCATGAGAACCATACTTATGAGTTGGTGAAATTTCCTAAGGGCATGAGAGCTTTGAAGAACAAGTGGGTGTTCAAAGTTAAAGCTGAAGAACATAGTTTGAAGCCCAGATACAAAGCTAGATTGGTTGTCAAGGGATTTAGTCAAAGGAAAGGTATTGACTTTGACGAAATATTTTCTCCTGTCGTGAAAATGTCCTCCATTCGGACAGTTCTTGGTTTGACTGCTAGTCTTGATTTGGAGATTGAGCAGATGGATGTGAAGACTGCCTTTCTTCACGGTGACTTAGAAGAGGAGATCTATATGGAACAACCTGAGGGCTTCAAGGTAAAAGGTAAAGAAAATCTTGTATGCAAACTTAAGAAGAGTCTATACGGATTGAAGCAAGCTCCCAGACAGTGGTATAAGAAGTTTGAGTCTGTTATGGGGGAGCAAGGCTACAAAAAGACTTCTTCAGATCACTGTGTGTTTGTACAAAGATTTTCTGATGATGACTTTATCATCCTCTTGCTATATGTGGATGATATGTTGATTGTGGGCAGAAATTCTTCCAAGATTGACGAGTTGAAGAAACAGTTGAATAAGTCTTTTGCAATGAAAGACTTGGGTCATGCTAAGCAGATTTTGGGCATGAGAATTACTCGTTCGAGAAACGAAAGGAAGCTTTACTTGTCACAAGAGAAGTACATAGAACGTGTACTGGAGCGCTTCAATATGAAAAGTGCGAAGTTGGTTCGCACACCCCTTCCTGGTCATCTAAAGTTGAGTAAGAAGACGTGTCCTTCAACAACGGAGGAAAAAGAGAGGATGGCCAAGATTCCTTATTCCTCTGGCGTCGGAAGTTTGATGTATGCAATGGTATGCACTCGACCAGATATTGCTCATGCAGTCGGTGTTGTTAGCAGATTTCTCGAAAATCCAGGAAAAGAGCATTGGGAAGCTGTAAAGTGGATACTCAGGTATCTAAGAGGAAGCTCACACGAATGCTTATGTTTTGGAGGATCAAATCCAATTTTGAAGGGCTATACAGATTCGGATATGGTAGGTGACCTTGATAATATAAAATCCACTACTGGATATTTGTTTACTTTTTCAGGGGGAGCTATATCATGGCAGTCGAAGTTGCAGAAGTGTGTCGCACGATCTACAACTGAAGCAGAGTATATTGCGGCTACTAAAGCTGGCAAAGAGATAATATGGCTCAAGAGATTTCTTCAAGAACTTGGATTGCGACAGATGGAGTATGGTGTCTATTGCGACAGTCAAAGCGCAATAGACCTAAGCAAAAACTCCATGTACCATGCAAGAACAAAGCATATAGATGTGAGATATCATTGGATTCGTGAGCAGGTGGAGAACGAATCTTTACAAGTCAAAAAGATTCACACGAGTGAAAATCCTGCTGATATGCTAACCAAAGTGGTACCAAGAGATAAGTTCGAGCTATGCAAAGAACTTGTCGGCATGCACTCGGACTAGAAGACATTGCTACCTTCTCTAGATGAATGAGACTGGAGGGGGAGATTGATATGGTATCCATCTCATTCAAATTGTTTGGTAGCCAATATTGTTGACTTGGTTTGGTAGCCAACCTTGTTGAGTTTGTCAAATATTGGTAGCCAATTTTATTGACTTGGTTTGGTTGGTAGCCAACCTTGTTGAAATTGTAAAATGGGTGTAGAAATTGTCAAATATTGTAGGTGAGGTTTTGGCTATAAAATGAGAGCTTCAACTCTCATTTCTACACACCAACAAAGAGAGAAAAGAGAGAGCAAGTCCATAAACTATAAGAAAATAGTTTGTGAAGAAAAATAGAGTGTGAGAGATATTGTAGTGAGGTGAAAAAGGCAAAAGAGTGTTTACTTCTTTTGAGGGTGTAGTGGTCTTAGGAGTATTTTTACTCGTTACTACACAGTGTAAAATTCCTCGCTATAGTGATATCAGTTGCTCTTCTTGGCCGTGGTTTTTTCCCTTATTCAGAAGGGTTTCCACGTAAAAATCTTGGTGTCATTATTGCTGCATTTCTATTCTTGTTGATTTAACCATAATTTAGTGTTCTGCGTTTATCGCTAATACCGTAAATACTATTTATTTCGGGGTTTATTCCCAACAATATCTAGAATGGATGGCTAACTTGCAACGGAAAATACATAATTAGTGGGGGCATAACTAGCTTAAAGGGAGTGTACCAAGATGGTCTAAGAGTAAATGAGTGTGGAACAATATGAATGTACCCAAACATAAACTCATATGTTGGTTGGCTATGCATATGAAACTACAGACAAGGGAGAGGCTGAGCGGGATGGGGATATGCCAAGATACTACATGCCTCTTATGTGGGAACTTAATTGAGTCAGTAAAGCACCTAATGTTTGAATGTCAATTCTCTAAGATATGTCTAACTGAAGTCATCTGATGGTTGAAAATTCAGGTGAGAAACACAGAGATGCAAGGCATGTGGAGAAGAGTCACGAGAAATGTGAAGGGAAGAGTTAATAGATCATTTATGATGGACGTACTAGCAGCACTTGTCTATGGAATTCGGAAGGCTAGGAATGAAGCGTTATGGCAACAAAGGGTTCTCCAGGTTAAGCAAGATTGTAAATATAGAGAATTTGAAAGTGTAAATAGAGGACAACATTAGAGGGCTAGAGAAAGGATACAAGAATACATATAGCAAGTATAGGCACCTAGGAGAAGATTAGTTGAATGGGCTGTTGTTTCTTATTTTTGTTTTGTTTTGAAGTTCCACTATAAGTTGGTTTTGTGGTGATAAATAAATTTTATATTTTCATCGAAACGGCCTAATGGACATTATTCATTGCTTTGCCATGACCGTTCCTCTTTTTTTGGCATTTTATGATTATAAAACAGGAATTCGGGATGTTTTCGATTTTTCTTATGCTAATGTACATGCCATCTTTATGAGCTCGGCGAAGGACTCCGAATCACCTAAAATTTTGTGGGCCTATCAGAAATTACCTAATGAATAATAGTCATTTTTTCACCATGATTGTTCCTTTTTGGTATTTTAGGGCCAAAAACAGAAATTCAAATGATTTATAATTTTTCGTATGCTAATATCCACGACATCTTCATAAATTTGGGTGACAGGCTCTAGATCGCTTAAAATTTTGTGGGACCCTAAAAAATAATGTAATGAATTTCTTCGCCATGTTTGTTACTCATTTTTTGGCATTTTAGAACCAAAAAAAGGAATTCAAGACGATTTTCAACTATTCGTGTGCTAATGTCCGTGTCATTTTCATGAATTTGGGCGACAGCCTTTGTATCGCCTAAAATTTTTTAGCCCATTAGAAAAGGCCTAATTAACAATAGTCATTGCTTCCCCATGATCGTTCCTTGTATTTTGGCATTTATGGCCATAAAACAAGAATTCAAAACAATTTTCAATTTTTTGAGTGTTAATATATATGTCATCTTGATGAATTCAGGGGACGGGCTTTGAATCGCCTAAAATATGGTGGGACCCTCAGGAACGATCTTATTAACAGTAGTTATTTCTTTTCATGTTCCTAGTTTTTGCCATTTTAGGACCATATACCAGGAATTCACGATAATTTTCGATTTTTTCATGTGCTAATATTCACATGCAATTTTCATGAATTAGGGCAGTGGGCTCCGAATTACATTTACGGGCATTGATTAAGCATAGTACTATGCTTCATCGCCTTAAAATTATGGATCCGCCCCTAATTTTGAGTAAGAAATTTTGAGTTGGAGTTCTAAAATAAGAAGCGCCCCTCTTTAATTGGGATTTACAAGACTAAATCCTGATTAGTTAGGGCATCAATGCAAATTTCAAGCAACTAAAAAAAACCAAAAACATTTTTCTTTTCCTTATTTCATGGGCTTAATGTCATTTACAAAAATGATGTTTCCTCAAAGGAGTCACTCACTAAACCTTAGCACCCACCACCCATGTGTCTTCTCATCTTTGTTTTTACCGAAATCTTCCTTTTCTGTTCTTTTTCACCTTTTGACCATGGAATCGCAACCCAAAGTTGCAGAAGAAAATAATGAAAAACAACCAGAAGATGAACAAATCAAAATCCAGAGAAAAATAATAATAAAAATCTCAGACCCAGATGCTACAGAATCATCATCTTCAGAAGAAGAGGAACAAGAAAAGAGACGATCAAGAAAGCAGCAGTCAAAGCTCACTGTTCATGAAATTTTTCAAGATAAGGTAAAAACTACAACTTTTTCTAGCAAATTGCCATCTGGGGTTCGAATGAGAAAATGGGGAAAGTATTGTGCTGAGATTAGAGACCCATTTACCAAGAAAAAAAATTGGTTGGGTACTTTTAATACTGCTGAAGAGGCTTCTCAAGTTCATCAGTCTAAGAAACTTGAGTTTGAGGGAATACTAAAAATGGCTAAAATTGCAAAAACAAAGAAGGCTATTTCTGAAAAATCTGAACTTGAGAGTCAGACCTCAGATTCATCAAATGGGGTTGAAGAATTGTTGATGGGGCAGTGGATACAAATTTCAGATGATAAAGAAGTTTATTTTTCATTGAAATTGGGGGTTCCAATTGTTGATAATTATGGATTTTTATTAGGTGAATTTAGTGAATTGGATGATCTTAGTATTTCTGTCTGTGATGTAGAAAATGTTCTCTGAGATAACTATTTTTTACAAAAATAGCCATCTTGTTTTTGTAAGTCAATGATTTACTTCTCAATGAATTAGTGATATATGAGAGTGAGGAAATTGAAATGAGTGAATTGCTACTCTTATGTTATGGACTCCTCTTGTTGATGATTGAAAATGTAATTGCCGCAATACAAATTTGTTCCTGCAATGGAAATTTGAGTTCTTGTTCTCCATTTCTGGATTATGTTATATTACAATGGAAATTTGCTTGCATCTGTGTTGATGATTAATTAATTTTAATAACTTGACCAATCACTTGTACTGTCATCGACATAACATTTATTTGAATGAGTCTGGGCTCCCGAGGTACATATGGCCGGCCTTTCATTTGCTCCCTCCTTTCTTTTTTGTTACTCACCCCGGTGTTCGGTATCCACATTGAAGTCTGACTATTATTCGGATTCGCGCCGCGTAGGGCCTCTTTCAGGGAAAGCGCTCGCTACCAAAGATTTTTCCATATCCAGACTCAAACGTCAGACTTCTGGTTAAGGAAAGAGCAGTCTCATTCCACTGCACCACATCTTTGATCCTCGTATTTGCTCCCTCCTTCACAAGAGGGACTTATTGAATTTCTCTTATGGCATCTTCAAGCTCTTGCACCATTTTTTTAATATCAAAATGGTGTAAATATCAAATTAGTGCAAACTAACTCCAATCCTTTATATTATTTTTGACACCGAAAAAAAATATTCATTTTATTATATATTTCATACTCCCTTCGTTTTAATTTATGTGAACCTATTTGAGTGGGCGCGGAATTTAAGAAAAGAGAAAAGATTTTTGAACTTATGGTGTAAAATGGAGCACATATATTTTGTGTGGCTATAAATCATTGCATAAAGGTAAATTGTTTCCAAATAGGGAAAGATGTCATTCTTTTTGGCACGGACTAAAAAAGAAATAAGTTTACATAAATTGAAAGGAGGGAGTATAATTTATATTCCTTTCTTATATAACCATTTGATATAAAATTATTTCATAACATAAATTTTTAAATAATATAAATTGTAAGCAAATATTATACATTATACATATTAATGGATAATTTAAATAAAAGTTAAATTATTGATAAGATATAATTAAATAAATATTACATGTTGGTAAAATTTAGTTTAATTTCTACATAAATATTCAACTTTCAGGAATAATAAAAGAGGTCAACAATTTTAACAGACACAACCAAAAAAATCCACTACCTATACACTCAATAATTTAATGATATTGGTGGATCTAGAAGCGACCTACCATAGTACTAAATTATTGTTGTAATTTTTTCTCATTATGTTATTTAATGTATTTTTAATTTTAATCTATGTCAGTCGCTACTATATTAAATATTTATTTTTATGTTATTTAATGAATATTGTGTTATTTATTAACAATATATTATATTTTATGTTTGCACTTTTCGTTTTTTTAATGATTATATTTTTTTTTATAATTAGAACTTATAATAAAATTAACTTGCAATTATATATATAATATATACAAAAATTAATTTATAAAAATTATACACCAAAATTACGATGTAAAATTAATATTATTAAGATATCACATGAAAGTATAAGTAATTATAAAATTTATAATATGTTAAATTAAAAGTGTTATGTAGTAAAAGATAGTAATAAAATATTGATGGATAGTAATGTTGATAATAGTGTTACACCAAAACATGAAATATTACACCAAAATAGCATTTGGCATAAAAATTGGCGCAAGATTGGAGATGGTCTTAGAAATTGTAAATATAAATTGGTTGGTCGGTCAAAATTAATCACATTCGTTAGCTAAAAAGTATATAAAATATGTATGTTATATATATATATATAACACATATAATATACATATATATTTTGTTGGCTAATATTATTTATAAATATATATATATATATATATATATATATATATATATATATATATATATATATATAT
>MU677225.1:62590-74331 GCA_026770625.1 Nicotiana glauca
TTTGGATGGTTGATGGTGGTTTTGGATTCCAAAGAGGGTAGCCAAAGAAAGGTAAACGGCTCAAAGTGGTTTGCAAAAAAGGGGTGGATAGTGTTTGGGTAGCGGGAACAAAAGCCTTCATCATCTCAAATGCGCCAATACATCACCGAAGCAACTCAAACATAGTACCTTTTGACCGCATCTGCGTTCACTGTCGTTTCGGGATCATTTCCTTCAACATCACCCAGATATAACGGTCCTCTAGGTAGTATTTTCCTGATGATGTACGGACCTTTCCAATTAGGAGCGAATTTTACTTTCGCTTCCTGGTAATGGGGAAGAATGCGCCTCAACACCAATTGTCCGACTTCAAAATTCCTGGGTCGTATTTTCTTATTGTAAGCGCGAGCCATTCTTTGTTGGTATAACTGCCCATGACAGACTGCAGCCATTCACTTTTCATCAATTAAGGTCAGATGCTCCAAGCGAGTCTTAACCCACTCGCTGTCTTCAATCTCTGCTTCAACAATGGTCCGGAGAAAAAGAAATTTCTACCTCCGCCGGTATCACAGCTTCGGTTCCATAAACCAGCAAGTATGGGGTGGCTCCTACCGATGTGCGCACCGTGGTGCGATATCCCAATAAGGCAAAGGGCAACTGTTCATGCCACTGTCTGGAACTCTGGATTGTCTTCCTCAAAATCTTCTTGATGTTTTTGTTCGCTGCGTCAACGGCGCCGTTGGCTTTGGGCCGATAAGGAGTGGAGTTCCTATGTGTTATTTTGAATTGTTCGCATACATCCTCCATTCAATGACTATTCAGGTTTGCTGCATTATCTGTGATGATAGTTGAAGGAATGTCGAAATGACAGATAAGATTTGAGTGTACAAAGTCTAGCACGGCTCTTTTGGTAACCGACTTGAGAGTGATAGCCTCGACCCATTTTGTGAAATAATCGATGGCAACCAAGATGAATTTGTGCCCATTAGATGCCTTCGGCTCGATCAGACCAATGACGTCCATGCCCCAAGCGACAAAAGTCCAAGGCGCCGACATAGGATGTAGCTCTGTTGGAGGTGCATGAATCAGATCTCCATGCACCTGACACTGATGGCATTTCCGGACGAAACTGAAGCAATCCTTTTCCATAGTTATCCAATAATAACCAGCTCGTAAGATTTTCTTGGCCAACACATACCCGTTCATATGAGGCCCACACACTCCTGCATGTACTTCTTGCATGATTCTCCTGGCTTCCTCGACGTCAACGCATCTTAACAGGTTGAGATTCGGTGTTCTTTTGTACAACACTTCACCGCTCAAAAAGAAACCACTTGCATGTCGCCTGATGGTTCTCTTCTGATCTCCAGCAGCATGTTCGGGGTAGTCTTGTGTTTTCAGAAACCTCTTGATATCGTGGTACCATGGCTGGATATATGGTCCTGCCTCGATTACTTTACAGTAACCGTGTCTTTCCCTGATTTAGATTTCCAAAGGATCGACGTGGGCATTGCCTAGATAAGGTAGCATCGAAGCTAACGTGGTAAGTACATCAACTAGTTCGTTGTGACACCGCGGGATGTACCTGAACTCTATTGATGTAAATCGCCTGCCGAGATCTCCCACGTGCTGTTGGTAAGGAATGAGCTTGACGCCTCGGGTCTCCCATTCACCTAGGGCTTGTCTGATAATCAGATCAGAATCTCCCATGATTAGTAAGTCTTCGACATCATGGTCAATCTCCATATTCATGCCCATGATGCAGGCCTCATACTCAGCTGTATTGTTTGTGCAAAAGAAACAGAGCCTAGTTGTAGCCAGATAGTGTTGGCCAGTGGGCGAGATCAAGATTGCCCCAATTCCTACGCCTTTGGCGTTTACGGCTCCATTGAAGAACATTTTCCAAGCATGGGCGTCTTCATGGACTGCTTCTATTGTGTCTACATGAGGTGAGTGGTGTGAGCCTGGAGATAGTGTCTCAATTTCTGAGTGACCCATGTCAAAGCACAGCACGTTCTTTCCAACAAGGTGTACTTGACTTCATAACTAGTGAACTTCTTGCTCAAATAGTAGATCGCATGCTCTTTCTTCCCCGTTGCATCATGCTGCCCGAGGACACAGCCGAAGGAATTTTCCAAGACTGTCAGATACAAAAACAGATGTCTCCCTTGCTCCGGCGGGACTAGCACTGGAGGATTCGACAGATGTTCTTTGATTTTGTCGAAAGCCTCTTGACACTCGACCATCCATTTGATTGCGGCGTCTTTTCTCAGCAACTTGAATATGGGCTCACACGTAGAATTCAATTGGGCGATGAACCGGTTGATGTAGTTTAATCTGCCCAACAGACTCATTACGTCTTTCTTTGTCCTTGGCGGAGGTAGGTCCCAGATAGCTTTTATCTTTGTCGGATCCAACTCGATACCTCTCCTGCTGACTATGAAACCTAGAAGTTTGCCCGATGGGACTCCGAAGGCGCATTTGTCCGGATTCAACTTCAAATCGTATTTTCGCAGCCTCTCAAAGAACTTCCTCAAGTCTCGGACATGATCGTCTTAAGTTCAGGACTTGACGATCACGTCATCCACATACACCTCTATTTCTTGATGCATCATATCATGGAAGATAGCAGTCATGGCCCTCATGTACGTTGCTCCAGTGTTCTTCAAACCGAATGGCATAACTCTATAACAGTAAGTGCCCCAAGGCGTAGTGAAAACGGTTTTCTCAGCGTCTTCCTCATCCATCAACACCTGGTGATATCCCGCATAACAATCCACAAAAGACTGTATCTCATGTTTGGCACAGTTGTCAACAAGGATGTGGATGTTGGGCAAAGGGAAGTTATCTTTGGGACTCGCCCTATTCAAATCTCGGTAGTCCACGCACACCCGAGTTTTCCCATCCTTCTTCGGCAAAGGGACAACATTAGCTAACCACGTGGTATACTAGACCACCCGAATTACCCATGTTTTCAACTGCTTCGTGATCTCCTCTTTGATCTTATCACTGACATCAGTCTTGAATTTCCTCTGCTTCTGTTGAACTGGGGGACAATTAGGGTAAATTGGCAATTTATGTACCACTAGATCAACCCCTAGCTCTGGCATGTCATCGTATGACCAAGCAAACACATCTTTAAACTCAAACAAGAGCTGAATTATTGCCTCTCGAGTTTTCTCATCTGTGTGAATGCTTATTTTGGTCTCTCGGATCTCTTCAGAGGTTCCCAAGTTAACTGGCTCGGTGTCATTCAAATTTGGCTTTGGTTTATTCTCAAAGTGTTCCAGTTCTCAATTTATTTCCCTAAAAGCCTCTTCTTCATCATATTCCAGTTCTTGGTTCATTATTTCACAATTAGACGGCGTGTTTGGATATGGGCGTGAAGTCGGTAAGCATGTCATGTTATTTAAAGCTGCATTATTATAACTGAAAAGATAAAGAAAAGTAACAAAAATCAGAAAGAATAAAGAGAAAATATAATGATGGACATTGGTTTCATTCCTTGGAATCGGGAAGATAAAGGGTTTACATTTCAAGAAATTGAAAACATGAAACTAAATAAAAACATCCGAGTTACACCCTAGGATAACTCGTGATGCAGGAAAGGTAGCAGGACAAGTCTACTCGGACTCCCGCCTGATTGGGAACGGTGTAGCCTCCTAATTCTGAAGCTTAGCTTTTGCCCCTACGTATAGTACCTCAATAGTGCTTGTGCCTTCTCCTCGCTGAACCATGTGTGTCTCATAAAGCATTTTCCTCATGGCCCCACAAATATCTTCTATTTCCTCTGCCGTGAACACCTCATCATCTTCTTCAACATATTTAGGCCGGGCAAAGGTCTTGTAAAAATGTGGCAATGGCTGTGGCAGAACCTAACCTTCTTTCTTCCTTTCCTTAGCCCATGTTTCATCTTTTGGGGTAGGGGGAAATCCTATCCCGAAGAGCTTCTTGGTGTAGGGAAAAGTGATAGTTCTATTATCCCCTATAATGATTTTCCAAGTCCCTTTCATGGTTTGAAACCTTGCCGGATCATTTCTTTGGACACCATGATCGACGCATTAGAAAGGAAAGGTTGGGGACTGGGGTCTCCTTCTTCATACTGGTCAACCACCACAACTTCGAAGGCCTGATAAACTATGTGCTTGCTTCCTTCTTTTGCTTCAAGGCATGGGACTAAAGGGTCTGGATAGATTGATTGCTCATCTTCCTCGTGGACCACGATCTCTTGGCCCTCATGCTCAAA
Source organism: Nicotiana glauca (assembly GCA_026770625.1). NCBI lineage: Eukaryota > Viridiplantae > Streptophyta > Magnoliopsida > Solanales > Solanaceae > Nicotiana > Nicotiana glauca. The sequence continues at coordinate 66,816 of MU677225.1, forward strand.
CTTCACTATTTGGTGAAGGGTAGAAGGTACAGCTGCGGCTGCATGAATCCATGGCCTCCCCAGAAGAAAGTTGTAGGACGTGTCCATGTCCAGAACCTGGAAAGTTATTTCAAAATCCACTGGGCCAATGGTCAGGATCAAGTCTATTTCTCCGATTGTGTCCCTTTTTATACCATCAAAAGCTCGTACACACACATTGTTGGGTCGAATTCTTTCGGTCCCAATTTCTATGCGATGCAAAGTGGAAAGCGGGCATATGTCTACTCCGGAACCTCCGTCCACCATGACCCTTTTCATGTAGTACCCTTCGCATTTGACTGTTAGGTGCATGGCTTTGTTATGTGCGGACCCTTCTGGGGGCAACTCACTCCTACTGAAATAAATTTGGTTAACGACAAACAACTGTTCCGCCATTCTTTCCAGTTGCTCTACAGAAGTCTCAACCGGTACATGCGCTTCGTTCAAGGTCTTCAGCAGGACCTTTTGATGTTCGGATGAATTCATGAGTAAGGACAGCATGGACACTTGATCTGGGTGCTTGCGCAACTGATCCACCACTTCAAAATCAGGCATTGTCATCTTCTGGAGAAAAACCTCCGCCTCTTCAGCGCTCACGGGCTTCTTAGGTGGGAAGCGTTTTCGTGTAGCATTGTTCACTTCCTGTATGTCCCAATACTTCTCAGCAGAAGTATTTCCCGACAGCTCCCCCGTGACCTCTTTGCCTTCATAGGTAATCAACGTTCGTTGATAATTCCAAGGCACTGTGGATGGGTCCGTTATTGGTTTTTGCGGTGTGCGTCCGATAACCAACGGTTCGCTCAGCTGAGGTGGTTTAACTATTCCCCGGACTACATAGGTCCCTTTCGGTACATACATTGGTACTCCTCTTTTTAATTCAAGCCTTTGCGGCTTCTCTGGGCAACCTTGCGGAACATAGAGAACCTCACTTTTTAGGAACACCCTCGTCTCCGTTTTGGTTTCAACCTTCCTTCCAAGGTCAGCCTTGGCAATCTCAATCTTCTTTTCCCCTTTCTCTTGCTTCATGGTTGCTGTAGGCTTTCTCTCCGTGTCGACAATGGCAATTATGGCCTTCAAAGCGGGATCGAGCTCCTTGTCCTCGCAGATCATCCCGATCAGTGGCCCATTATTGTGAGTGGGCAAAGGATTATTGGTCACGTTTGGGACCTCCTCGTCCCTTACCACTATCTTTCTCTGTTCTATCAAATCATCAACTGCTCTTTTCAAAGTCCAGCAATTGTTGGTATCGTGCCTTTCTGCCCCTGAATGATAGGCGCATCTGATGCCCCGTTGATATGACGGTGATTCTGGGTTCTGCCTGTTTTGGGGTATGGGTTGTAGGAGACCCATATGGATAAGCTTAGGGAGCAATTCAGAATATGGTTCACCGATGGGGGTGAAGGTTTGTCTCCTGGGAGGTTCCCGGGGACGGAAGTTATTTTGGGGTGGTTGGGGATTATAGTGGTTTCGGTAAGGAGGCTGGTTTCTGGGAGGTGGAGCTTGATTTCGGTTGATCTGTTGTTGTGGTCGGCCATAAGGTTGAGCAGTCATAACAATATAAGGCTGAGGAACGTAGGCCGCATCTTGATGAGGGTAGTAGTGCTGCGGGTCTCTCCCCAAAAAATGGGGCCTGGGGTTATGATATTCTCTCGCCCCTGACACCGCCATAGATGTTTCTTCTTTCTTCTTCCCCCTTGATATTCCTCCAGACCTGCCTCGGATGGCTTGGGAGGTTGCTCTTATGGCTGCCTGGCTTAGAATCCTTCCAGTTTTCAGATCTCTCTCTACCATTTCCCCAATTTTGATCGCCTCTACGAAAGACTTTCCCATGGCTGACATCATGTTCTGGAAGTAGTCAGGCTCTTGGGCCTGCAAGAAAACGGTGACCATTTCTATTTCATCCATGGGAGGTTTTACCCTCGAAGCTTGCTCACGCCATTTGATGGCGTATTCCCTGAAACTCTCTGAAGCCTTCTTCTTATGATTTGTCAAAGAATTCCTATCCGGTGCAATGTCAATGTTGTACTGGAACTGCCAAATAAAATCTCGGGCGAGATCATCCCATATGTGCCAACAGGAGATGCCTTGATCCATGAACCATTCAGAAGTGATACCGATCAGGCTTTCTTCGAAATATGCCATTAACAATTCTTCTCTGCCGCCGGCTCCTCACAACTGGTTGAAATACCACTTTAAATGAGCGATGGGGTCGCCATGCCCGTCATACTTCTCAAACTTAGGTGTTTTGAAACCTGATGGTAAATGGACCTGCAGGAACATACATAGATCGGCGTAGGAGACACTCTTCTGCCCGCTCAAACCCTGCACGTTCTTCAAACTTTGCTCGAGGCTTCTCATTCTTTTGGCCATCTCGTCCTGTTCGGACGCCCTAGGGTTTTGGTTTCGCCCAGGTACAAACTCGTGTTGAGGATGTTAAGGGTATGTGTTGGCAGTAAACCGAGTAGGTTCCAATGAGAAAGATGGTGCTTGGAAGGTGAAAGAGGATGAGTCACAGTTAGGCCTGTGCAAAGTGGGTTGTGCCGCAGCTGGGCAAGGTGGTGCGGTATATGTGTTTAAGGATGCACCGGTTACCGACACCTGGGGGTGTGACTTAGAAGGTGATCCGGCAGCGTGGGACGACATGGTAGGATATCCAAATGGAGTAGCTGGGTAACTGATTGGGACATTGGAGGTCCCACTAGGAAACAGCTCGGGGAATCCAGGGATTGCACTTGGCATTTCTCTTACGCTGTTCCAGGCGTCCCACATTTCCATTATGCGGAGACGTAGGATTCTGTTTTCCTCGGCGGCAGCTAATTCAGAAGTTGGGATGGTCGTGACTGAACTCTCCTCCGAAAGAGGGATTGCTGGTGGAGTGATTTTCGAAGACATTTCTATACTTCCTTTGGACCTCGTGAAGTAAGTGTGAACACTTCTTCTCGAATTTGCGACGGATGGCTGAACACTTCCCTTCGACCTCGTAAAGTACGAATGTGAGGCCAGACTACCACAAAACCAACCACCCTGCTCTAAAACCTGGATCTGGTTTATTTCAGCAAGCAAACGGTTAGTTTGAAACACATAACAGATAGGTAATCTCACATTGGGATGTGATGCACCTATATAGTTAAATGGGCCTCTACATGCTTTTGCATTGGTTGCATGCATCATTCCAGCTTCTCTTTGCGCTCCTTTTTTTTAAATACTATTATTATTATTATTATTTTATTATTGTTATTCCCATTTTTTTTAATTTTCTTTTAATGGCGGTCGAATCTTAAGTGGATTGCCTACGTATCATGTCCCCGCATGAATCAGACCGGGCGTAGTTCAGGCCAAATGTAAAATAGAAGATAGGATATATTTTTTTTGATTTTTTATTGCCATAATATTCTGCTTACAAAGCTAAGACACTTGTAAAAAGGAAAACGTAAAAAGAAGGAAATACAAACTTTAAACGGACAAACAGACTCTTAAAAGAAAAGTACAGACTCTACTAAGCATGCTCCACAGCTTTTAACTTCGGTCTCCGTGAGGCGTTGTTCGGCCTTGCTGCGGATTTTGGCGCGAGATCCCTTTGCAGACTTCTCAGTTCTGCCATGATTTGGTGGACATATCCCATAACTGAGGAAAAAAGGGTGGTACAGGGCATTTGCTCACATGTTAGGCATCTCATGGTGATGTAGTGCCCAATTTCTTCGATTCTTGCTCTGGTCCTATCCTTTTCTCTAAGAAGCTGCTCTATCTGTTGATTCTTTGTCCCCAATACCCGAGCGTTGCCAGTGACTTGGTCCAGGAGCCTATCCACTTGTTTTTCCATCCGTGCCATCAAGTTGTGGCAACGGTCTCTATCTGTCCTGGCGTCCCGGGCTTGTTTGAAGACCTGCTCCTTGAGAGTGGTATTTGTCTCCCTTAGGTCCGCGACGATCTCCTCATAATATTTTTTTATCTGTTGCAGATGAAGTGCTCGTTGGTGTGCCGCCCTCCTTCATCTGGTCCGAATTGAGGTTAGAGTAGCTTCTGCTTTCTCCAAGTCTTCCCGATGCTCAAGGTATTTCTTTTCTAAGTCATTTATGAGTAACTCATCAGCCCGGCTCCTTCTTGATCTTTCTGCGGTCGATTTCATCTCTTGGATTTGGGCTTGGAGTGTCTGCTTTTCTTGTGCCCAGTCAGCCCTTTCTTTATTGAAATTAGCCTGATGTATGTCCATAGCGGCCTCTAGTATCCCTTTGTCTTCTCTCAAGGTGTCCATACGAGATTGAAATTCTCGTGCGGTTTCACTTTTAGCTTTCCCGACTCTGGATTCTATCTCCCTTTCCCAATCGACCACATACTTTACCGACCTTTTTGCTCTTTGTTCGGGCATCGCCTAGTTGTGGAACCACTCGAGGTATGCAAGGCTTACTTTTCCTCGTTCCCGGTCGTCAACCATCTCACCGATGTTAGAGAGTTGACTACCAAACCATACCTTCTGTGCATAAGATTCTCTTGGGAGTTCCTCTGTTGTAAATTCCCACATGAACGGATGCATATCTTCGGTCAGGGGCCTTTTCTGTTCTCTCCCTAACTGGCGCATGACGCGTATGGCTGGAAACCCCTGAAACCCATTAGTATGTAGAACGGGCGATACGTTGACATGTGCATAACCTTAGCAGAAGGGAACCAATAATAGTTCCAAGTGAGTTTGTCTGCTTTCAAAGAACTAAGCGATTCCTGCCAGGCCTTTTATCCGTTCGGAAGATTACAACGTGCAGCCCTGCTTGGATGACAACGAATGTAGTTCAGCCAATCTACGTTGAAATTTATCACGATCGGGTGATGATAGAGATGCTCTATGAACCACATTTGCAGCAAGATGTTACACCCTTCGAAATAATCTCCGCCTTCTTGACATCGAGTTAATGCCCGAAAAATGTCCCCTAAGATCATAGGAAGAATAGTGTATTCTTCGCTACTTTGCAAGTATGAGACCACTGCTGATAAACGAATTCTGATACGCCCATCACGTTCGGGAAAAACCATGGTCCCTAGAAAAGCAATCATGAAGGCGAAGGTTCTCAAATCTCCCCAGGCGTCATAACTTAATTGGTTGACAAATTCTGTGGTTGAGAATTTTTCAAATCCTTCCTTGTCACCAAACCTGTCATAAAGATATTCCAAGGGAACCCATCCTTCGTTTAAGCAATCCATTGGGACTCGACGGAGGCTCAATTTCTTCAAGAAGTTATTTACACCCACTTTCCTGGGAGCGGCGGGTTTCTTCCTGTGAAGATCCTTCCCGAATCCTGTGAACCCGCCCAATTCTTCTAAGGTGGGTGTCATCTCGCAGTCTCTAAATCTGAAGACATTATTGGTAGAGTCCCAAAAACTCACCAAGGCCCCAACCAGATCCCTATCCGGCTCAATCCCCATGATGTCTGGAAGAAACTTAAGGTGCTTGAAGACTTGATTTCTTTCCCAGGCAGCAAAACTAGCCCACCAATCACGGAGAAGGCTCGGGGTCTTATCTCGAATCATAAACATAGGAGGAGTCTCATCTCTTGCCCTTTTCTGACCAATTCTTTGCGGGGGAATCATGCTGATCCTAGAAAAGATTAAAAAAAAACTTAAACCTTTCCTAAGCCTAAGAGAAAATCTTTATTGCTTAAAACTGATCTTGTTAGTACGGCCTTTCAGCACTTGAAGAAGATTTGAAGGCTGTGTAACAGAATCTGATATGACACATATGTACTGTTCTTGCGAAATCAGTCCTTCAGCGCCCTTTTGTAGGCGTTTGGCTGTTTTCCCAAGAATAACATTACCTTGACTAAAGGCGTTTATTTACCCCCTACATTTAACATCTTTTTTTATTGTGTTTTTTTTTAAAAGCAAGATTAGTTGAGCCCGACATGGGTTGCCTACGTATCCCACGTCCGGTGAGAATCAAACTTTCGTAGTTCGACCAAGCAAACTACCTTATTAGAAAAATGAAACCTCTTTTTTTCGTCTTTTTTTTCAAAATTTTACCAGAGTTTCGGTATTATTTGGCACTTTCAAGACATGTGATTAAATCCCTTAACCCTACACACTGGTGTTTTTCTTTTTCTTCAAACCCATTTTCTTTTTTTTCTTTTTTTTCAAATAAGCCGGTCAGCATGCAGGTCCAAAACAAATAAATGCACAAACAGGATGCATCATGGTGTTCTTTTTCGTTTCAGGTACACCTCTCCTAGACAGACCCAACCCCTTGTTGAGTCTCCTAAGTGAAAATGCACATGATGCAAACAAACGTTCCTACTTGGGATCCGGCATGAGGCTTTGTTATTCTAAGTTAATATCCTGTTGGAGAAAGTATCTAGACAAGCTTACTCAAGCGGACAACTCGAGCCGAGGAGGGTCAGCCTACCGGTAGCATGGCTTTCCGGCTTAACTGGTGGTACTCCCCGCCTAAAACATGTGTGACTAAATCCTTCACCGGGTGCCAAGCACCTCGGTTATCTCAAAGAAAGACGGGCAATGTCCAGCAAATGCCCGATGTTAAATTCAAGAAGACTCAGAGGAGAAGTGGGTATCGACATAGTTTATATACAGTTCACAAAATATCAAAGTGGTAGAAGCAACATTTAGCACATTAAAACAAACATATAATAAAATCAGATAATAAATAAGCCAAATACAATATTTATTCAAAACTAGAATTCTTAAACCCTGAACCAGTGGTTCTGGGTTTGCTATCCCCAGAAGAGTCGCCAGAGCTGTCACACCTAGCACGCTTCTCGAGGGAGTGTACGAAGGAGTTTTTCCAATTTAAGTGACAATATTCGAAACAGGATTATTTTGTTTATTTCAGAGTCGCCACTTGGAATAAATTAAGGTGTCCCAAGTCACCGATTTATTTAAATCCCGAGTCGAGGAAATTTTGACTTTCCAAATGAAGTCTGCGAACCAGAAATTCTAAGTAAGGAATTCTGTTGACCCGAGGGAAGGTGTTAGGCACCCCCGAAACTCGTGGTTCTAGCACGGTCGCTTAAACTATTGTAAATGACAAACTATCTAATTTTAATACATGTATTGACCTATGTGCTTTAGTCAATTTCAAACCGCTTTACTCCGTTAACTTTGCGTATTTAAATTTAAACAGGAACGACCCATTGGGTAGTAGGGTTATTTCAAGTCATGCTTCAAAAGAGACTATTGAGAGCTTGATTATATGTGATCCTCATTTGTCCTAGTCATACCTTTCATGCAAACACGCATCGTTCAAGTAATTTTAACATATAGACGTGACTACCTTACATTTCGAATTAACACTAGTTCAAAAACCGAATTAATCCTCGATGTCGTGTTTATAAACATGATACGGGAGCATTTGACTCATTACTTTATTCTTCCTAGTTGATTAACATGGAGCAGACAATTAAAGGAATAACCGGAACCTTATCGGGAAGCATATCTTGACTAACGCATCGTGAGGATTAAGCTATACATAATGGTCAACTATTAACAACTAAATACATGT
>MU677226.1:15459-32335 GCA_026770625.1 Nicotiana glauca
GGGGGGGGGGTTGTTCGTTTAATTTGGTAAGAACAAATCTGGACCGTTGATAACAAATGATCAACGACCAAGATTTAATCTAGATTGGGTCGGGTAGATTTAGGATTTGGGCGTGGGTCTTTGGGCTGGTTTAAATTGGGTTGGGATTTGATTTAATTAGGCTAAATTAGAGAGACAAATCTGGCTATAAGTTAAATAGCCCTTTTTTCCATTTAATTTATAGAAAATAATAAACAAATTACTGAAAATAAATTGAAAGTACTAAAATAATTTATAGTATATAATTATCAATTTAAAAATATAAACAATTTTATCCTTAAAAGTACTAAATAAATTTGTAAAAATATGTAAAAAAAAAAATCTTAGCTATATTTTAGTATAAACATGATAATCCAATAAGTGAATCACCAAAAATGATAATTTTGGGGATATTTATTGGGGTTTTCTTGATAAAATAAGGCAGTAAATTGATTTAAGAATCTTTGAAAAATTAAGAAAAAAATAATGAAACATTGGGATATACTGATATATGCCTATATAGGCTATTTCGAAGGTATTTTGCATATTTAAAAATGCAAAAAAAATTAGGTTCAACAACATTCAGTGCAAGTTCTAGACTGATTGGCACGGAACTTGGACTTGCAATTCAATACCTAACCTCTCAAGTTGTTAGATTCGAGGCCCCGCGACAACTCTGTATAATATTTAACATCACAAATGGCTCAAAGAAATCGCTCGATGATTGTTTTAGTCAACACAAGAGTCTAAAGGTCACAACTAGAGCTATTCTTTGCCAATCAACTTGTTTCTAACCATAAGGTCGAAGGTAAATGTGTTAGTATCAAGTGAAGCCTGATTGATACAATTTTATTCATCACTACTATATATACCAAAACATAAAGAAAATGGACTCAATTCCTTAAGAAGGTTGTCACGCCATCCATCATTGGGAAGAGACACCCGATTCAGACAACATTCACCTTTGGAAAGAATCGTGGCATTAAGAAAACCAAAGGCTTATTGTCAAAATAAAACTTAAAAAAAGAATCTAACAAATTGAAAAGAGTTACTAAAGTAAATAAGAAGCTATGTTGCTAAGGGAAAATAATGAAAGAAGTTATGAAGTAAACTACGGAAATTAAACTGAATATATACAGAATTGAGGTAAAATGAATATATACATAAATGGAAATGAATATATATATCAAATGGTAAAAATATATACATACCAAAAGTGAAAATAAAGAAAAATAGTGTAATGGTTATTACAAACCAAATGTCATAAATCAAAATAGACCACCCCCCAAATGAAAAATATCATTGTCCTCAATTCTTATAACGAATAAGAACAAGGAAAAAGGGTAGAGAGTAAAGAAAACTCCCTATGTGGTCTCTATCTGCATCGGTCCTCAACCTGAACAGGGTCCTCAACATCCTCTAACGTTATCTCCACATCTTCTGACTGGGGGACTATTGGGTTTCTAAGTATCTGAATCAGCTCCTCAGTAGTGTGTGATGCTGCAACCAGTTTCTCAGGCTAGGCAGCTGCTGCCTGTGGTGCCTCGGGCTATGCTGCATGTACTGCTGGGACTGTCTACTCCATGAGAAGGTCCAGTGGGATATCACCTGCATGTGAGATCTTCTCAACCTCTTTGCTCAACTTCTCAACCGACTTCTTGAAAGTCTTTCGCATCTTCTTCACCGCTTCCCCAAATCCTTGATTATCTTCCCATGTGTATCAAGAGTCTCTCAGATCTTCTTCTAGGTTTCCATAATCTTCTTCTGATTGTCCAGGATTATCTTCAATGAGTCTTCCACCGACGAAGGTACCTGAAGCTTTGCAGGGGATGAAGACTGTGATGTCACTACACTAGATATGGCAGTCAGCTTTGTGGTACCTGCCTGCATCCAGTTGTTGAGATGGGATAGTGTCTAGGAAACCCTTAGTGCAGTCTGAGGGTAAGTAGAAGATAAAGATACTGACAGTGGCACTGAGATAGATGGTTCGCAAGATGGAGGAGGCATGGATGCTGCTCCAGTAGAAGTACCGTCTGTTGTAGAGGAATCCGCAACTAACCCAGTGGACACTACCCCTGGCTCTTTAGATTGGCCAGTGGAGGTAGTGGCTTTACCCGTGAATTTAGGATTGTTCGCTACCTGGAGGTGATACCATGAGAAAGGCTTTTTAGCCTTCACCTCCACATCGAATCTCTCGGCTCTACCCCTTGATCTTTGAAATACTTAGTGAGGAAATTGGGGTAGGGATACAATCTTTCTACTTTTTGGACTACATTGGGTATATTGTAAGACATCAAGTTCCCCTCATTAATAGGATGGCCCGCCATGATGGAAGCTACCAATACTGCCCGGGAAAGTGGAAAGACATTCTCATGCTGGCATGGGTCAAGACGACTGCACATGAATGTTTGCCACCCTTTTGGTTAAAAGTTAAGGGTGGCTCTAACAATTGGCAGTCCTGCTTTGAGCCATACATGTGTTGTTACTAGAATAGTAAGTATCTCAGTTATCAGTGCACGATCTGACTCACCCACGGCTAGCTTCTCTAGGTATTGCACCGCCTCAACCTCCTCAAACCCTACATATATGTTCAAAGCTTGGACATCAAACTGGATTTTCAAGTTTCAGACCTTTGTCACCTTTGTACCCCTTTTGATGTGGGCAACATTGGCATAAAACTCCTTGACGAGGTATTTATTGGCATCCTACGGACGACCGATGAACTACTTCCATCTTTTTCTCTCCGTGAAGTGCTTTAGGACATTCAGATTATGTTGGTTTAGGTCTTTAGTTATGAACTGTCATTCAAGAGTGAGCGACCTTTGGTTCCACCATTCCTAGAACTTGGCATACGCCTTCTCACTGACAAACCTACCAGCACACACCTACGACTTCCGTGATCTAGCCAAACCTCCCACAATTATGTCACCCCCTCTCCCATTATCCGAGACCTTATCATCATCTTCTATATTTATTGGAGCTGGGGGAGTATGTGAGGGAGAGGATTCATAATCTTCATTACCCTTTTCCGAACCCTCAGAGGAGGAGGACTCATTAATCAAATTAAATCTCCTCGGGAATTGTTTGGGGATTTGTTAGGACTGGACTCCCGATTGTGCTTGCACGGAGTTTCCTTCAAAAGCTTCCCCGGAGGGAACATACTCACTGGTTTCAGAAGTGTTGGCAGACTCTATTGGCGGTTGCTTTCTTGCTGATTATCTTTTGAACTAGCATAGGTATGTTGGGTTTTCCTCGATCTCGTCCTCGGGAGGGTCCTGCCCTCCCTTTGGAAGAATCACCTCGACCTCGGAAACGCACCATTGTCTGTGACACACAAGTAGTGAAAATCAGTTAGAATTGGGGTTCAACAGGTGTTATTAAATTATAGTTGAAAAGAAAGGTGTTGCTTCTCAGAACAGGGTAACACGGACCATACAAAAGTGAGTGCGGCCGCGGACTGCCCATTGCGGGCCGCACAAAATTGAATGCAGCTGCAGAGATACCAGGTTTAGACTACTAGTTCTTTGTAGATAAATAATTGTGGACAGCACAAAATTGAGTGTGGCCGCACAACACCTATAATAGACCGCATAATTTTGAGCACTATCGCATAAACACTTTGTTGGGTTTCTGAAGTTCAACTATGCGGACCACAAAAAATTGGGTGCGGCTGCAAAAAACCAATTGCGGACCGCACAATCTAAGCAATTAAAAGTGCCTTGAAACTAGGGTATCACGAATCGCACAATTTTGTATGTGGTCGCATACCCTATCGCGGACCGCACAAAAATGTGTACGACCGCACAATTCAAATCATATCGGCACCGAGGTACGATTAATACTAGGGTTTTCACTAATTAGGCATGATTTATGGCAATTACAATAAAAGCTACTAACCCCATCCCCCATTATGCATTCAAACACAATTAAGCATCAATTTGACATATTTGGCATGAACCTAACCCTAGCTAAAGAAGAAAACTAAAATGAAGAGAAAAGAAAAGAAAAAGATGAAATTAATTCATCGAAATGAACATACCAGTAGTGAAATATAGTAGGAAATCAACACTTGATGAGTAAAAGATGAGATTGAAAACAAGGAAGTGCACTGTGCTTTAGGCTTGCATGAGAGGTCAGAGCGTGTAAAGTGTGAGTAGTTTCAAGAAGTTCTATTTATACTCTGATCCCAATGACCCACCGACTTACTTGAGTGCGGCCGCAAAATTTTATGTCGTCCGAACTCTTTACTTATTGTAGCTCAACATCAGATTCATTGGCACGGTCCGTATAAAAATGGTTGCGGCCGCACAATTTGTGCGGTCTGAGAAATTTTGGGCGCGGCCGCAAACTCTGAAGGGATTGTGTTAGGCCAAACTTTAGAGATTTGGCATTTTCCCCATTCCAACCGTGTGACCGCAAACAGAATTGTGTGGCTGCAAAGTGCTTGTGCGATCCGCATAATTTCACCACTCAGCAAAATTTTTCCTTGTCAATTTCCTGCACTACATAACCAATTCCTACATACACTTCACAACCAGTTAGTCCAAAATAATGCCTAATCTAAGAAGAAAATCAAAAGAAAGAAAAACGCATGGGTTGCCTCCCAAGAAGCACTTGATTTAACGTCGCGGAACAACATATGTTACCATCATTTATTTGAAATGGATCAATGCCACCACGTGGACATCATCAAGCTTACCAAGGTAGTACTTCATCCGGTGCCCATTGACCCTAAAGATCTCACCATTCTTGTTTTTCTAATCTATAGCACCAAAAGAAGTCATATGTACCACTTCAAAGGGACCACTCCACTTTGACTTTAGCTTTCCCTGAAACATCCGCAGCCGAGAGTTGAATAAGAGAACATGGTCACCTTTTTTGAATCCTTTTTCCAGATATACTTATCATATAGGTACTTTATATTGTCCTTATACAAGGACGAGCTGGAGTAAGAATGGAACCAGAACTCATCAAGTTCATTCAATTGCTCCACCCGAAGATTGGCAGCTACATACCACCAAGGTTTAATTTCTTCAACGCCCACATGGCTTTATGCTTTAATTCCACTGGGATGTGACATGCTTTCCTGAATACCGACCGATAAGGAGACATACCAATTGGAGTCTTATAAGCTGTTCTATAGGCCCATAAAGCATCATCAAGTTTCCTTGACCAATCAGTTCAGTTTTCATTGACAGTCTTGGATAGAATACTCTTGATCTCCCTATTGGTGACTTCAACCTGTCCACTTGCCTGGGGGTGATAGGGGGTTGACACCTTATGAGTGACACCATACTTGGAGAGTAAAGTGTCAAAGGCTTTGCTGCAAAAATGAGAACCCCCATCACTAATGATGGCCCTTGGGTTGCCGAACCTTGTGAATATGTTTTTCTTCAAGAAGGCCACCACAATCCGTGCTTCATTGTTGGGCAAAGCCACAACTTCAACCCATTTGGAGACATAATCCACAGCAACAAGAATATATGTGTTCCCACATAAACTCACGAATGGAACCATAAAGTCGATGTCCCACACATCAAAAATATCATTCTCAAGGATTGTGGTGAGAGGCATCTCATTCTTCTTGGAAATCCCATCGGCTCTTTGGCAATCATCACAATTCCTAACAAGCTCGCTAGCGTCTTTGTACAAGGTAGGCCAATAGAATCCACATATTAGGACATTTGTAGCAGTTCTTCCCCCACCACGGTGACCACCATAGGGCAAAGAATGGAAAGCTTCAAGAATATCCAATTGCTCTTCTTCTGGAACACATCTCCGGATAACACCATCAGTGCAAATTTTGAAAAGATATGGCTCATCCAAATAATAATCCTAGCAATCCTGTTTGAGCTTCTTCCTTTGGTTTGAGAGAACTCATTCGCGACAATTCCGCTCATAAGATAGTTAACCACCAAGGCATCCCGGTCAAAGACATGGAAATGAATTGTTCATCCAAAAACGAATCATTGATCTCAAGGTCATCATGGGGCCTCCCCTTCTCTTCCAATCGTGACAAGAGTTCTTCCACTTGATTCTCACTCCCTTTTCGGTATATGATTTCAAGATCAAATTCTTGTAGAAGAAGTACCCACCACCTCAATCTAGCCTTTGAGTCCTTTTAACTCATCAAATAATAAAGCACCGCGTGATCAGTGTGAACAATCACTTAGGTACCCACGAGGTTCTGGCGAAACTTTTCCATAGCAAAGACAATGGCTAAAAAATCTTTCTCGGTCACCATATAGTTGACTTGGGCGTCGTTCACGGTCTTGCTGGCATACTAGACCGGATGGAATATCTTGTTAATTCTTTGACCCAATACCGCTCCTCCCACCACATCGTTAGCATCAAACATGAACTCAAATGGTAAGCTCCAATTTGGTACAGTAATGATGGGAGTGGTAGTCAACCTATACTTGAGTGGCTCAAATGCCTTCATAATTTTTTCCCAACAACTTGCACAAGGGATTCACTACTTTTGAGAAATCCATGATGAACCGATGATAAAAACCCCTTTGGCCTAGAAAATTCCTCACTCATTTGACAAAAGTAGGAGGAGGGACTTTTGATATCACTTCAATTTTTGCTTTATCCACTTCAATACCATTCTTAGAGATCTTGTGGCCGAGGATAATGCCCTCCTCGACCATAAAGTGACACTTCTCTCAATTAAGCATCAAGTCGGTCTCATCACAACGTGTCAATACCTTATCAAGATTATCCAAAGACTCTTCAAAATAATCCCCCACAATAGAGAAATCATCCATGAAAACCTCGAGGAAGTCCTCCACCATATCCGTAAATATTGCCATCATACACTGCTGAAAAGTAGCTGGTGCATTAAGTAAATCAAATGGCATCCTTCAGAATGTAAATGTTCCATACGGGCAAGTGAAGGTGGTCTTATCTTGGTCTTCAGGTGCAATACGAATCTGGTTATATCCGGAATACCCATCCAAGGAACAACAATAAGCACGTCCGGCTAGCCTATCCAGTAACTGGTCAAGAAATGGAAGTGGAAAATGGTCTTGCCGAGTCACTTTGTCGAGCTTCCTATAATCTATGCATACTCTCCAACTAGTGACAATTCTTGTGGGGATCAACTCGTTGTTGTCATTTGTAATCACAGTCATGCCCCCTTCTTTGGGACACATTGTACCGGTGAAGTCCATGAACTATCAGAAATGAGGTAGATCCCAGCATCCAACCACTTGATGATCTCTTTATTGACTACCTCTTGTATGGCCTCATTTAACGTTCTTTGATGTTCCATGGAGGGTTTAGCATCCTCTTCCAATATTATTTTGTGCATGCAAAAGGCGGGGCTTATACCTCGAATATCCGCTAATGTCCAACCTATTGCCTTCTTCCTCCTTTGGAGTAACGCAAGGGTGGAATCTACCGGTGCGTTAGTTAAGCACGATGAAAGAATACCAGGTAAAGTGGAACAAGGGCCTAAGAACTCCAATGTAGGAGTCTCCTCAATTGAGGGTTTTGTTGGTGGAGTCTTCCAGTTCTCAAGGTTCAAGGAGAATACCAGGTAAAGTGGAACAAGGGCCTAAGAACTCCAATGTAGGAGGCTCCTCGATTGAGGGTTTTGTTGGTAGAGTCTTCCAGTTCTCAAGGTTCAAGGAGAGCTTTCGGGGCTTATAAGTATATGAACCCATTCCTTGCAAAGCATTGACACATTCTACCAAGCCTTCCTTCTCATCCTCATCATGATTCAATAACATAGCTTTCAATAGGTCTTCAAAATTCATCATAGCACTTATGTCATCAACAATTACATCGGTCACAACATCTACAAACGAACACACTTTGTTGCTATTAGGTTGCCTCATTGACTTACAAACATGGAACACAACTTTTTCATCGCCCACCTGGAAGGTGAGCTCCCCGGCTTCCACATCAACTAAGGCCCTCCCTGTAGATAGGAAAGGTCTCCCAATATGATTGGCACCTAGTAGTCAACCTCACAGTCAAGTATCAATAAATCGGCGGGAAATATGCACTTGTCGGCCCGAACTAGCACATAACCAATTATGCCCAATGGCCTCTTCATTGTCCGGTCCGCCATTTGCAACCTCATGGATGTGGGTCTTGGTTGCCCAATCCCCAATATCTTGAACACAGAATATGGTGTGAGCACGTGATTTTTTTTCTATAGGAATTACTCCCACAAATTCAAAATAAAATATATTTTT
This sequence comes from Nicotiana glauca, assembly GCA_026770625.1. Taxonomy (NCBI): domain Eukaryota; kingdom Viridiplantae; phylum Streptophyta; class Magnoliopsida; order Solanales; family Solanaceae; genus Nicotiana; species Nicotiana glauca. The sequence continues at coordinate 23,685 of MU677226.1, forward strand.
TTTCATTTGTTTGCAATTTTGTGGATTTTTGTGGCATTTTCTATCAATTGTTGTCTGTGCATATTTATTTTATTTAATTAATAAAAAATACAAAAATATATTGTATTTGCATGTAGGATTTAAGTCTACATTTTAGGATTAATTAACAAATTAGTCGTTTTATAAAAATGGGAAAAATTGCAAAATAATTTGTTTTGCATTTTTAATTTTAATTTTGAATTTTTGGTGTTTATACTATAAATTTGGCTTTTAATTATTGTGGTATTTTTTATTTAGAATTGGTTAATTTAATAAGATAATTTGATTATGAATCAATTTAGGTTTATTTTTATTTTTAAGTCAAAAGAAATTAGAAAAAAGAAAAGAATTGAAAAGGAAAAGGAAATAAAAGAAGAAGAGAATCCGTTGGGACACTTTTAATTCAAGTCGTCCAGGCCCAAGTAATTTGTTCTTAAAACCCACCCCGTCCAAGCCCAAACCTATTCAAACCCTGTCCAGCAGCCCCCATCTAAACGATCCCGTTTTGTGCATACTTGATCTCAACTATTGGATCATTGAGATCCAACGGACCGGAATTGGGGATGTCATTAATATATATATGTCCAAACGCCCCTTACCCCCTCATCACCGTCTCTCACATACCCTTAGAGACCCTAACCTAACGCCACCTCAAACCACCGTCCGTCGCCCGCCGAAAATCGCCCATGACGGTGGCCGACGGCCAAATGCCACCAAAATTACACCATTGAATCTCCTCTACCTACCCATCCCAAATACCAATCCATTCAAATCGAATACCCTCGAAACTCTTCGTATTTCAGATCAAAGAAGCGGAACCCTAGCGCCACCCAACTTTCTCCGGTGGCGGCACCACCTCCAAACCCCACCAAAATAATACCACATAGCCACCCTAACCCCCTCATACCAGTTCCGTCATTGTTTTCCCTCAAATCACCCCTGAACTCCTCAAATATCAAATTTAAATCAGAACCCTAAATCCTAAAAATGCAAATCAGCCAGTTAGACGAAGATTTGAGCTCGGATTGGACTTTAGTCGCGTGTTTTCATCGAGAACACACAATTAAGTTCTAATTCAATCTAAAACCTATTTATTCAAAGGGTCGTTCAAGGGCTTTTATTCACCTGTTTTGGACAAGTATTTTCAGAACCTCTTTCTTCATTTCCTTTCCTTATCTTCTTCTACGTTCTTCTTTTCATTGGTTTTTCTCAAAGTCACTTCTGTATGCGTCCCTTAATCCAGGTTAATCATTAATTAGTATTCCCGTTAGTTTTGTTCTGGTTTGTTTGATTTTTCATTTTGTTTTTGAGCCAAAGAGACTATTTAGTTCAGAAGTCCTTTTTGATTTCAAACTGTTTTTGTTCGTTTTTTGAAAGTTTGTGATAAATTCTATCAATGTTGTTTGATTTTGGGTTTTGAAACCCAGACTTGGTTTGAAAGCCCAAAGAAAGGGTTAATATGATTTTGTTAAAGGCACATGTCTGGTCTTCCTTGGGTCAATTTGACCTAGGTTGGTCTATTGAGAAGTAATAACAAAGTAACTAAGAGGTAATTTAGGATATCTACTAAAGGAATCTTTCAATAACTGATCTAGAAAGATTTCTAGAAGCTAAAAAATAGCCTTACTTGGCAAGCAAGTCAATAATTTAGGGACCAAGTAGCAAAAATAAAAATTGAAAAAGGTCTAATGGGCAAAATCTTAGCCTATTTCTGCTGCCATAATGATTTGCCTTTAAAGGCACCTAAAGCTTTCCCTCAAATGGGATTGGAGATATTTTTTTAGAATGGATTTTAGAGATTTTAGAGAGTCACGAAGAGATAGAAATTATCAAAAATTAAAACGGCTGAGCTCTGTGGAAAAATTCTAAAAAAAAATACACTAATCCCTCTGCATTTCCTTGTGAGAAATTCTTTTACAATTCTGTTGGGTTTATGGTCTTTTGATCCTCATGAGTTAGTTAAAATTTTTTGGAAAAAACCAACCTCACAACTAGGTCGAAGCTGGTGCGATTTGAGGCTTTGAAAGTTGGTTTTGAGATGCTTTGAAGGGTTTACTGTTTTATTAGTATTGCTGAAGTGCTTATTCTGCTTCTGTTTATTGCTTCCTCACCCCATTTCTTTTGCAATTTCCAGGTACATGTGCTTAAACTTGTAGGATGTGATGCTCAAGTTGAAAAGTGATATGGAAATGGAAGTTTTAAGCTTAACACTAAGTTGTGTGTTCATAATATAACTTTATTTTATGGATCTTTCTGTTTCATGCTTTCATAATTAAGCTTTTCATGTGTGGTCGAATATTCCATTAGATACTATATGTTTATTATGGGATTTTGATTGGTTTTGTTTGAATGTAAGTGATTCAGAAACATTCTAGACTCTATGGATTATGATTGAAGAATCAATATTTGGACTCTATGTTTAATTGTGAAAACTGAGTAGTGAGAAGTTATATTAGATTTGGTTGCCTGTTATCAAATGCATCAGAAGTATCATGGCATGCTAAACAATGTTAGGTTTCATAGGACTTCTAATTGACTGTTATTTTAAATTATGATTAGTTTTTCTCCTATAAGTATGTATGGACGTGCACTTAATAGTATTTAGAGTTTCTTAGTATATTAATTGCGGGGTGTTGATGAGATTTATCCGGTTGTGTTTAAATGTAAAGGACTGTTTAGCATTAATATGAGTTTGATGTTGGGTCTAGGACCCACAATTTTGTTCTTCACAGGATTTGAGCTCATCTAGCCCTAGATCCTAAGGTCATTTGCAAGGGAAAATGTTTTGCTGTGGCTATTTGGGCTTATTATTGAGCCCATCAGCTCATTTGTTTGGGGTTTGGACTGTCATCGTAACAGAAATGACCCAAAGGGAAATAAGAGGCAAAAAAATACGAATTTAGCTTAGTTAAACTGCATTGATCATTTAAAACCAAAGTTGAAGCTTGTTTAATCCAGTTCCATGCCCAATGCTAGGATCAGTAGGTTTGTATTATTGGTTCTGGGGTGGATCATTTGGATCGTGAGAATTTAATTAACAATTTGATTAGTATCATGTTAAGGTACCTAAATTCGATTTCTTGTTCAGTTAATAATTGGGGCGTGCCATACCGAGTTACAACATGTTTAGGGCCCTCAAAGGCTTCGCTTAAGTTTTCCTTTAAAATCGGGGTTGAAGTGCGCCATGCCAAATAAAATCTCAAAATGCGTGGCCCTCATTTAATTGTTTCTTTTAAATCTTTAGAATTCGAGGTGTGCCATTTAGCGAATTTTCATGGCCATCGCAAATTAAAAATGCATAGTTATTTTAGGCGCGTTGTTAATTTACCTTCCTACACTCGGGTATGCATTTCATGTAACCCAAATCCAAATCTCAACAACATTGAATAAAATGTGTTTTGGATTGTGGGTGCATTTCATGTGGCGCGGTCCAAAGATATATTTTAGACGACGTTGAAATCTTCCTTAAAATAAATAAAAGCGGTTTAAAGTTAAAATGCACATAGGTTCAAAATGTCTTAAAATCAGATAAATAGGCCAATAATAACAATTGAGAGACCATGCTAGAACCACGGAACTCGAAAATGCCTAAAACCTTATCCCGGGTTAATAGAATTCCTTACCCGGATTTCTGGTTCGCGAACTGTAATACAAAGTCAATCTTTTCCTCGATTCTGGATTTAATCCGGTGACTTGGGACACCATAAAATTATCCCAAGTGGCGACTCTAAATATTTAAATAAATAAATCCCATTTCGATTGTCCTTTAATTTGAAAAACTCCCTTATACCCTTTTGGGAGTGTAGGAAAAAGGAGGTGATAGCTCTGGCGACTCTGCTGGGGACAAGAATCCATATCTTCTGGTTCAGGTTTCAGAATTCGAGCTTAGATGAATTTTTATATTTGGCTTTATCTATTATCTGATTTTATTACATGTTTGGGCCTAATGTGCTAAATGTTTCTTTTACCGCTTTGATATTATCTAAACTGTATATAAACTGCTACGAAACCCTTCTCTTATCACCTTCGGGGATGTGCATGTTGGCCGTGACTCCCTATTCTGTTAGTGTCATACCTTGAAATAAGAAAGGGGCTCGGACAAGTTACTGGGCCTTTTGGTTCCCGGTACGTAGCCCTCTCTTTGGCTCGAGTTGTCCGCTCGGGTACACAGGTCTAGAACAATATACCCAGGTTTTGAACCTAGAATAACTCAACCTCATGCCGGTCCCTAGTAGGAACGCATGTTTGCATCATGTGCACTTGACTTAGGGGACTCAACACAGTGGTTGGGTCCGTCTAGGACAGGTGTACCCAAAATAATAGAACCATCTTGATGCATCCTATGTGCTACAAGTTGCATTTATCCAAGGGTAAAAGGGAAATTTGGCAGACCAATGATAGTTGAGGGCAAAATGAAAAAAAAAGAAAAAAAAAGAAAAAGAGAGGGTGAAGGGTGAAGATAAAGCGAGTGGCCCCAATTATGTTTTTTGTCACATTTTTATTAAGAAAAACAAAAAGATCTTGAAAAAGATTTTGCACTTTTTCATCATTTTTCAGAAAATCAGGAAATAAAAAAAAAGGAAAAAAGAAAATCCAAAAAGATTTTGCATTAGTTGTTTTTTTTTTAATTCTAAACCGTATCCAATTTGCCCAAATATGCATACTTGATTCTCGTCTTTCGGGGCGTGATACGTAGGCAACCCACATAGCTTCCGGTCTTCCTAGTAAATCTTAGGTTCTTGGCTTTGCGGGGTCTTAGCCAAATTTTGCACTTCTAGCCACCTTTTGGCCACATAAGTCATTTTGCAAAAAATAGCCTCAATCATGTCTTGCATGTGTCCATTAGGGAGTGTTATTGTCTCACTTAGTATTGATTTAAAGTTTTCTCATATAGGTGTGGGTTTATTTATCGGAGCTTGAGCATGGCAGACACTCCGAGACCATCCAGTCAGGATCATTCAGGAGTTGCTTAAGAAGATTTTTCTTTTGCGTTTTAAGTCTTTTACCTTCTAGTTTTGTGCAGTAATGTCAAATCTTTTGTTATTGTATTTGCTATTTTTGTATTGAGAAAAAGTAAAAGTGTGTTATAAATCAAAAATTCAAAAAAAGAGATTTTGCGTTTTTATTTCCTTGGGAAGTTTTCTTTAGAATATCATTCTAGATTTTTTTAAAAAAAATAAACTTTTGAGGTGTTTCTCCTTAGGAAGTTAATATCTAGAATAATTTTTACTTTTATATTTTCTTTAGTATATTAGGATTAAAAATTAAAAAAAAAAAAGAGAATTTTGTTTTAGTACCTGTTTGAAGAGTTTTCTTTAAGGTATTACTTTCAAAAATCCAAAAAAAAGATTTTCTATGAAAAAATGAAAAAAAATCCTTTTATTTTCATTAGATCTTTAGGACATTGTATGTAGAAGAAAAAGAAAACAACATGATTTCCTTCCCAAAAAAAAGGGTCAAAAAATATTTTTCTCTTCTAGGATTTTTTCTTAATAGAGAATTTATGTCAAAAGAAAAAAAAATCCGTTAAGCTTGAGTTTAGACTAGGTTTTAAAACATTAAGTCTAAAAAAATAATAATAATAAAAAAAGAGTTGTTTCTTTTATTTCCCTTATCTCGTCAGAGTAGTCATTAAGAAAAAAATGAGAAAGTTAGTTTGTTTACTTTATTCCCGATTTTCCAGAACTACGCAAAGATCTGATTCATGCGACGTCATGATACATAGGCAACCTACATAGGGTTCGATCGAATTATTTTTTTTATTATTAAAAGAAAAAAAAAGAAAAAAAAATTGGTGAAATTATGGGATGTGAGAAATGAGAGGGAAGAAAGGAACGATAATCAGAAAGAAAAAGGGAAAGGAAAGTGAGCGAGCTAAGAAGTGCGAGGAAAGAAAGAAAAGAGAAGATTCAAATGGACAAATTGGGATAATTCCAAGTGACCTTATGACCCTCGAAGTCATTTTAGAACCGTTAATTGTTGATATGCACATTGCACGCAATGTGATGTTATTACCTGATAAATGCCCTAACGCTAATATGTTGGCTCTGTTTTGCCCCTCTTTGTTATCCTTGTTATTAATCATAGGAAGGTGGTTAGTTTGTGGCATTTGAGCGAGTCATCCATACATGTTAGGTCAAACAGCAAGACAGTCATGACTAGTAAGGGATCGGACATAGGTGTTATCGAATCAGAATTTAAGCTGAAAGAAGAGGCCCGAAGGTTGAAACACCAGATAATAGAGATGTACCAAGCTTGGATTAGTGGGCACCCTCTACCCTCATTGCCCACCAACTACATTGAAAATCTTGCTTCCGTCCCACTACCATCATAATCCCAGATTCCCAATGCTGCTAATCTCTCCCCACAACATGTCCCAGGCTTTACCCCTTGCCACAACTACCCTGACATCTTGTCCCAGCCTTTTCATGCTCCACCCTCCAATACAAGCGCGTCATTAACTACTCCCATTTTTTCAGCTCCTCCCCATGCCCACATCCCTCTATCTTCTAGTGAAACCTTGTTCAAAGTTCCTGATGCCCAATACTATGGTACAAAACCAACTTTCAAGACCTCGGATCCATACTGTTGCACTCCTTATTTCGGGCCTCCCGTTGAAATTGAAAAACCCGCTAAGATTGTGGATCAAGATGAGGTATCTAGAAAATATGTGATGTTTGCAAAAAGGGTCTTCGCACGGTGTCAGGGCAAGTCGGAAAAAGCCAAAGTTGTTGGTACCAGGGATGCCAAGCAAGCATGTCGTAGTTATGAAAGGGTCTCCAATTACCCCTGTTGCTATTAAATTAGTGACTCAGTTGCCAGCGGTTGAGACAAAGGATATCCCGTGGAACTACAAACGAGCAATAATGACACACAAGGGAAAAGAAGTGGAGGAAGAATTTGTTGAGATCGGAAAACCGACTCATTTCAGAGGATTTCATACCTCCAAAGAATTAAGGAAGTCCAAGATCTTCAAGGATAGCCAAATGCTAGTGAAGAAACCGGTTACCGAGGAAGAGGCTGAAGAGTTCTTGAGAAAGATGAAAGTGCAAGACTATTCCATTGTTGAACAATTAAGGAAAACTCCAGCTAATATTTCTCTGTTATCTTTGTTGATACATTTGGATGGACACCATGGGGCCATAATGAAGATTCTGAATGAGGAACATGTTCCTGATAAGATCACGGTGAATAAATTAGAAAAGATTTCTAGTAGGATCTTCGAAGCAACTAGGACCACTTTTGCCGACAATGAGCTTCTTATGGAGGGTGCAGAACACAATCGAGCTCTTTGTATCACGGTGAAATGCGAAAATTATTTTGTCACCACGGTGTTGGTTGATAATGGATCCAATGCAAATATTTGCCCTCTGTCCACTTTGCAAAAGTTGAAGACCGGCACCGAAAGAATCCACATGAATAATGTAGGTGTTCGAGGTTTTGATGGGGAAGGAAAAGGTTCTACTGGAGATATAATGCTTGAATTGGTGATAGGGCCAATTGGTTTCAGTGTGAAATTTCAAGTGCTAGACATGGTTGCTTCTTATAATTTGTTATTGGGTAGGCCTTGGATACATGCGGCTAAGGCAGTGCCATCGTCTCTACATCAAATGGTGAAATTTAAGTGGGACAAACAAGAAATAATTGTGCGTGGTGAGGAGGATTTATCCCTTTATGAAGATTCATCTGTTCCATTTATTGAGGCTGGAGATGATAAAGGACCTTTAGTTTATCAAACTTTCGAGAAAATGTCCATCGAAAGGATTCCTGAAGGAAAATACATTCCAAGGCTGAGGCTATCATCTTCGATCTGCATGGTAGCTAATGAGATGTTACAATATGGTTTTGTGCTGGGTAAAGGTCTGGGCGCATCTTTGCAAGGTATCGTGTAGCCAGTATCTCTATGTAAAAATCTGGGTACATTTGGTCTGGGGTTCAAGCCTACATGGGATGATATGAAGAAGGCTACAAAGTTGGAAAAGAAAGCATGGTCGCTCTCTAGGCCTATCCCACACCTCTTCAGGACTTTTGTCAAGTCAGGGGCAGTGAAGCGTCTGGTGTCAGCAATTCCAAAGCCTGTGGTTGTCTTAGACGAGGAGTTGATCAGAGAGGGTCCAAAGTCTATTTGATGAAGTGAACATGGTAGAAATTGGGGAAGATTCTGGTGATAAAGAGGTGCATTTTGTCGGGCCAAATGTGAAGCTTAGCAATTGGGAAGCCGCTCCTCTCCCTACTCGGAGGGAGTTGTCGACGCCCCCCTTTTTCCTCGCGGAATCGCGTATACGACATTTGGGAAGACAACTCTACTCCTATTTGGGAGTTGGGTTTTGTATTTTGGAGAGTCTCCACCTAATGATTATAGTGCATTAGGACACTTTATGAAGAATTAAAGATGAAAACCAGAGTTGGGTAAGGGCTTGAAATTATCCCGAGGGGAAGGTGTTAGGCACCCCTCAAGATCCACTAGTGTTGTTCCCGGCCATGCTACAATTGTGACTTTAAACGCAAGCAAATAAGTAAACAAGCAAGCATTGCAAATACGGAAAACTGTTCCAAATAAAAAAAAAGATTTAAAGATGCTGAAATTTAGAAGATAACAGTTTTGCAATTTAAGAAGAGATACGCAATGAGGG
>MU677227.1:21908-34379 GCA_026770625.1 Nicotiana glauca
CCAAGGTATTTTAAAGGATTGACTTGAGATCTGGCTACCATCAGTTGAGGATTAGAGCATCTGATGTCCCTAAGACAACTTTCTGCACTCGGTGCGGGTATTATGAGTTCTTGGTGATGTCATTTGGGTTGACAAATGCCCCAACAGCTTTCATAGATTTGATGAACTGAGTGTTCAAGCCTTAGTTGGATTCATTCGTAATAGTCTTCATTGATGATATTTGGATCTATTCCTGCAGCCGGGAGGAGCATGAGCAGCATCTGAGGGTTGTTCTTCAGACTTTGTCAGGTATCACCCAGGGGAACTCGAAAAACTTTCAGAATGAAGCGAAGCAAAGCCAGCCGACAGGAACACGAACCAACCTTTCCCCCCACAAAACTTACAATTTTTCGTTGAACACAGGTACATTCGATGTAAAGATAGCATTCACAAAACATGTAAGATAATTCACTATCAATCAGGCCATCAGACATCGAATATATCTCCAGCTAAGACATATACTACTCTTGTTTGTTGCCCACTCTTTGCATGAGGCTAATCCCTGCCTTCATATTTGCATGAGTCTAATCCTTGACTTCATAAGGCTAATCCTTGCCTCCATATTTGCATGATTATAATCCTTGACTCCATGAGGCTAATACTTGCCTCCATATTTGCATGAGTCTAATTCTTGACTCTATGAGGCTAATCCTTGCCTCCCCATACTTGCATGAGTCTAATCCTTGACTCCATGAGGCTAATCCGTGCCTCCATATTTGCATGAGCCTAATCCTTGACTCCATAAGGCTAATCCTTGTCTCCCTATTTGCATGAGTCTAATCCTTGATTCCCTATTTGCATGAGACTAATCTCTGTCCCCATATTTACATGAGTCTAATCCTTGACTCCATGAGGCTAATCCTTGCCTCCCCACTTGCATGAGGTTAATCCTTGCCTCCCCATTTGCATGAGTCTAATCCTTGACTCCATATTTGCATGGGACTAATACATGTCCCCATACTTGCATGAATCTAATCCTTGACTCCACGAGGTTAATCCCTGCCTCCCCATTTGCGTGGGACTAATCCCTGTCCCCATACTTGGATGAGTCTAATCCTTTACTCCATGACTGCATGAGGCTAATCCCTGCCTCCCCATTTGCATGAGTCAAATCACTGACTCCCTGCTGGCATGAGTCTAATTCCTGACTCCACATTTGCATAAGGCTAATCCTTGCCTCCACATTTGCATGAGGCTAATCCTTGCCTCCCCATCCGCATAGGACTAAGCACTGTCCCTCTTTGCATATATATTGCTCTATTATTAATACTATCTATTTGCTTTTCAATCGGGCTAAGCTTTACCCTCCATTTCACAAGACTAAGCCGTGTCTTGTTAACATCATATTAGTGCATATCATGGGCTGAAATATCGCCAATCTATCCGAAGGCATCATAGTCTAAAGGTATCATCCTCATATCCGGAAGACACCATGCCATGGCCTGAGGATCTCACAAACTTGCATATCATTATTCAAAGGTGTCATGGTTCGGAGGCACCATTATCATGGACCGAGAACATCATTTCATGGCCTGCGAATCCCTCACTAAAAAATTCATTGCCCAAGACGTCATGGTCCAAGGACGCCATCTTTAACCGTCTGAAGACAATCTTCATGGTCCAAAGGGAATTTACATCATGTTTAAATTTTCGCAAATACATGTTTTTAGCATCTTTATCTGCAGGTTACCAGTAAGTAACCACTATCCTAGTAGGAGCAATCTCGATCTAGTTCCTTCAACCGTCCCAAGCTTTAACCGCTCACTATAGCTGCTTCCGCATCGCATGTCCGTTCTTGTAGTAATTCCATCGACATATTCCGCATATGAATCCAGAACTATACATGGTTTGATTCCTGTAAAACTAGGGATATGTAGGCAACTCAAAGACCGGAGTCCGGCCTCTGTTCTTCAAATATCCCGCTCGGTCAAAATTGGTCATCATTTCTTTACCCGAAATCTCTTTCATCCTTCCCGGATAAAGAGGGACAGTTGTTGATACACAATTTTTCCTATATTTTTATATATGCATAAATACCTTCAAAATAGCGTATATATGCGTATATAAGCATGCATAAGGTTTTTATGATTTTTTTTCCATAAATTTAAGGAGTTTAATTGAATTATTTCTTCTCCTTTTACTCATAAAACCCTCCAATATTTACCCTCAAATTATTATTGGGTGATTTAGTCATTTAAATTCCATACTTATGCAAAAATATGGTTAAAATATTTTTTGTGCATTTTATAATTGCACTTCTATATTTTTAAAGTTAAATTGCATATAAGTGCAATATTAGCCTTATTAATGTATAATTATATTTATATGCATAAAATTAATCTCTTATATTTTTAAAATATTAAATATCTATTTTAAATCATTTTGGTATATAAAATTAGTTTTCAAAAATTATTTATAATTTATTATAAATTATATGGAAAAAATGGATATTTAAAATATAACCAGATTTGCCTTTCAATTTCAGGCCAATTTAAACCCAACCCCAGCCCAATTTCTAACCAAACCACCTGACCCAGACCCTAAACCCGCCTACCCAACCCAAGACCCGTCAAATCCTAGCCTTTGATCTAAAAGTTCAACGACCCTCATCCGTTCATTCCTTTTTTATCCCAAACGACCCCTAACCCTATCTCATTTCCCAAATCCGTCACCTTTGTATTCTCTCATCTCCTTTCCTCTCTCAACCACTCAATCTAACCCTAGCTCCTCTCAATCGCTGACCTTCTTCTCCAATCTTCTCTGATGATCTCCCTTCAACTCCTAAGCCTCCAATGGCCCCTCTAATGCTACACATGCCTTCTCTAAGGTCTTCAAGGGCCCTGGGCCACGACTTGCATCTAGCGTTTGCTATTTGGCTGTTCTTGGCTACTCTAGTGTGATTTCGAGCAAAATCACACTGGATTTCTCACGATCTTTGGGTTTCTAGACATGTCCTTTCATCTCTATTTGGGTTTCTTCTGAGACCCTAATTTCTTTCTACATCTCCTAGATCTGTACAATTTTAAAATGAGAGTTGTTTTCTTTATTATTTACACTGTTCTTGAAACTCTTTACATGAATCATCGATTTCAAAGTGTTTTTATCTTCTTTTAAAATTAGGGCTTCGAAACACTTTTTAAAAACTTTGTTTAAACTGATTCTTTATGTTTAAACTTCTACCTCTTGCATATTTCGACTGATTCTATGATTTTACTACTTTTTCAACTCGCCTATGTTAAAATCCCTAATTTTCTAGATTTTCTTAATTTGGTTCTGTGTGTTAGCATGACTACTCAATTTTTGTTTGAGTTTCTGTCATTACCTTGCCTCGAATTTGCTCTTACTGAGTTCTTAGCCTAACCTATACCACCTCTATGTGATTATGTTCATCTTGATTGTTCAGACATGCCTCTTTCTAACAATACTGTTTAACCTGTATGTTTGCTATGTCTGGTTGCTCTTACTCTACTTATATGTTGAATACTGCATCATGGCCTCCTCTTTGATTGATTCTAGATTCCCTATTTTATGGTTTGCTTGAAATCCCTTCCCTAAACCCTCAATTTCTACCCCTTCTATTCAAATTAGCTGATTTGTCTACCTTGTTTGATGTGGTACTTTGTTCACTGAACCATTTCCTTAGTTGGAGTTTTCTGAACTTAGCCATAATTGCTTGCCCTATACTTACTGAATTTGATTCTTTCCTTCTTAATCACATACTGATTTTTGGCCTTATATGCTACTTGTTCTTACCGTTTGAATTAATTCCCTTAACTTAAGGGAGTACTTGTCCTAACTTTGCTCTAATTGATCTGAGTTCCATAATTACTATGCTACTATGGTTTTTACCTTATTTCTATCTAATTTCGAACTACTATTTATAAATACTCTCTCATTAACACAAAAGACATACGAATACTTTGGTTCAAAATCTCTCTCACACTTAAACCTTCTTCTCTCTCTTTGTGCTACATGTTACTATTTTGAGTTAGCCGGCTACAAGCCAAGGCTAACTATTATGCTCTCCTGCTCCTTTACTATTGTATGTTGTCTTCTTTAATGGTATGTTCTAGTTTCAATTCAAGTTCCAACAACAATATGGTTTTTTATTGCTTCAGTTCATTTTGTTTCTAGTTTGCTTTTACTTGTGTTTTTTCTGTGAAACTTGCAATAAATATGATTACATGGTTAGCATTTCAAGTACTCACCTTACTTAAAACCAGTACAAACATGTTACCCCCTATCTATGAAGTCTGTCTCCATGTGGTTCTACTCTATCTGGTTTTTGTATAAGTCTCCTTGTGAAGTAGTCAGCACTCCTAAACTTATATGATTCTGGGGTTGATTCTTAAATCATGTTGATTCTATACTAACCCCCTTAAGCATAGCTGGTTCTGTGACAATGTCTGATCAATTGTGTCTGAGCATGTCTATACCAATTCCTAATACCTTTGCTTGTTATATGTTTACAATCATGTGCCCTGTGTATCCCCAATCCCCATCACCCCTGTATGTAGGTTCTTTCGTCTTGTTTTGGTCTTGTGAGTATTTCTGATATGGTTTTAGACTGCATGTTTGATTTACTATTTGTTTGATCATGTAACTCTCTCTCTTTTCAAATTTCTTTCACTGCATGACTCCCTCTTTTACTCCTAAACTATTTTCAGCAAACTTTTTAAGTATTGTTTTCCCGTTAAAACTCTTCAAACTGTGTCAAGCACTCTCACTATACTCCTAAGTCAATAGGTTCTACCCCATCCAGTATATGTACTGCCTTGGGATTCTTTTGAGAACCCTCTAAGCTCTGGCATACTGAGGCTGGCCTTTCCACGCTGCCACTTTTTCAATTTGGTTACTAAGTCTAGGTGTAGGCACTGCCTGGGATCCTTGAGATCATTAGGGAACTTTTATGCACCTAGACTATGACATTGTCTATGGAATTTGGGCATTTGAGGCTATTGGAGTGTTGATACCCAATTTTTCCTTGTATTTTTAAATATGCAAAATATCCTTAACATAGCCTATATAGGCATATATAAGGTTGTCCCAAAGTCCTATTATTTTTCCTTAATTTTTCAAAGATTTTAAATCAATTTACTACCTTATTTTATCAAGAAAACCCCAATAATTATCCCCAAAATTATCATTTTTTTGGTGATTCATTTTATTGGAGTCTTATGTTTATATAAAAATATAGCTAAGGTATTTTTACCCATTTGTTTTACAAATTTATTTGGTATTTTTAAGGATAGAATTACATAATTACAATATTAGCCATTTTTAGGTTTAAAGTTGTTTCCTATTTATAATATGAGATTTCATAATTTTAAATTGATAATTATATATTATAAATTATTTTAGCATTTTCAATTTATTTTTTGGAATTATTTTACTATTTTTTATAAAATCAAACAAGGGAAATGTGACTATTTAAATGTTAGCCCATTTCGTTTCAATTTTGGCCAGATTAGAATCCTTAATTAAATCCAATACCCAGCCCAATTCCTACTAAATTACCCGACCCAGGTCCAATTACCCTACGCGACCCACCTACCCCATTAATCTGAACCGTTGATCATTCAGATCAGCGGTCCCCATTTAACCTACCTAAATTAAACCAAACGACCCCCCCAATACCCCTCATTTTCCCTTACTTGTCTCTATCTCTCTACTTCTGGTTCTTTCTAGAACCTTCCCCCTCCCCTCCTCTCTGATGAGTCCTGTTCGTCTTCTCCGGCCATCTTCTAACCTAATCCTATGGTGGTTTCACCACCCACCAAGCCACCTATGGCTCCTCATGTTTGGTTAACTGAAGCTCCATGACTTGACCATGAAGGGTTTTGTCAAGACCTTTATCGATTCGAGTTCCACGGCCACCTCCGGCCTGCTCCGACGAGCTATGTCCATTTTGAAATCTGGTCTCGACTCCTTTTCTTAGATCCAAGCCTTTCTCGTCGTTTGGGTTCCTCTGAAAACCCTAGTTTTGAGGTTTTTCTGATCTCTTTAGATCTGTTCCATATCCATGCTTTCCTTAAGATTTTAAATGATTTTCCTAGATTTTCTTTTTAAAAAATACTTTCAAAACCATTCCTCTTCCTATCTGGGGTTTTTCTGAAAGTATTTAAATGTTTCTCTGACTTTATTTTTGTGTGTATTTGTGTCTATTGTGATCTTGTATTTTCTTCTACCATGTTCTTGTATGCTTCTTCTACAGTGTTCTTGTATACTCCTTCTACTATATTTTCTTATACTGTGTTCTTGCGTGCTTTTCTACTGTATTTTCCTCTACTGTAATCTTGTATGTTTCTCCTACTGTATCTTCCTTTACTATGTTCTTAAGTGTTTCTTATTAAGTGTCATCTACTGAGTTCTGGTTAAGTTTCTTCTAAAAAAAACTTCTTAATATGCTTCTTATAATGTTCTTATTCATTTTTTATTTATGTCTCTTCTACTATGTTTTGAACTCTCCTACTGTGTTTCGCATGTTCCCCTTCTATCATGTTCCTCACGAGTTTCTGTTGCTAAAAGGAGCATGTTAGAGGTTTCAGTCTTTTCTGAGACCTCTGAACTTGTTTCGACTCAATTTCTAGCTCTCTCATCTCTGCATTCAATTGACGGTGAAAACCCTAGAATTTGGGGGGTTTTCCAAGTTTGGCTATGTGATTTGCTTGAAGTAGGATTTTATTTCAAAACCCCCAACTCTTTCAGACCACTTTCGAGTCTCTGAACTAAGTTGGGACATGCTTGTTTTCATAGGATTCTGACCTTGTTTTCATATGTGATTTGCTTGAAGTAGAATTTTTCTACTGATTTTACAATGACACAACATCTTTTTTCATACTTGACATGTCTGTATGCTTTATATGTGATGAACTTCCTGTAGACAATAAATTTGCGTCGAGAAAATAAATCAAGACCAAAAAATATCACAACAATCGTAGTATTTTATTTCAAATATTTGAGTGTTATAATTTCTATGATTCCTCTGATTCTACTTTTCTAGTATGAATTCAAGGACCTTTGAGCTTGATCTTGAATTGTTTGTGAAATTCTTGTGATTGGTATGATTGTGAATGTGATACGTGGTAAGAGTTGAGTAACAAATGACGGAAGGAAACCGTAAATGATGCAACTGGAATAACTATGCTAGCAACATCTATGGCTTATTGTGGGCAATTACCGTTGTGACATAAAACACATGTGAGTTGTTTAATATGATGGAAATAGTATTGATGGTTATGGAAATACTTGTAAATTATTGTTGTTACTTTATAAGCAGTGTTGTTGTTGATCTTTGTGAATTGTTCATTGTTATTGTGTTGTTTGTGAATTGTAACTATACGGTGGGATCGGTTTGCGTGCTGCAACAGAAGTCGTAAGGTGTGGGTTATGGTGATAAGGGTGGCCGAGGTAATAAGGGTGGAAAGTGATCGAAATCACTATTAAAATAAAAATATGAGCAAATTGTGAAATTATTGATGTGGAAATGTGGAAGGGGAAACGGGAGAGATTGTAAACTTGTTTGGCTTGAATGTTCCTTTCTTATGTATTTGATTGTTGATTCTATTACTGCTTCCTACTTGTGTATGGTCTGAGTTTACTCGGGGCAAAGTTTGTTCATACATACCAGTACAATTCAAGTGTGCTTACGTCCCTTTTGCTGGGGGTGCTACATTCGTGTTATGATTGTAGGTGGATCCATAGCAGGTACTCCAGTCCACCGATCGTAGCTCCTCATCACTTCCCGTCAGCTAAATTGGTGAGCCCCTTTTCTTTCGGGGCCCCTGCGTATCTCATGTCGCTTCTATTTTGGGATCTTGTTTTGATATTTGTATAAGGTATAGCCGGGGCCTTGTTACCGACAAGTACTGTATCATCCTTTTTCATAATTAGAGGCTCCGTAGACAGAAATGTGGGTCATGAACTTATGTAATATGTATCTTGTATGTTGGGCTATGTAAAATGTAAACCACGCTAAGAATCACATACCGTGTGTATGTTTTGTAATAAATAGGTGTTTTAATTGTAAATGGTTATTTCACTTAGCTAATAAGTAATGAAAATGTGGGGTAACACGTGGGATAGGAAAGGCACCCAGGTCCGCTTGATTGGGGATACCCGATCGAGCGCCGGTCATGTCCCTCGAATTTGGGGCGTGACAAACTTGGTATCAGAGCCTAAGGTTTTAAAAGAGTCTTAGGATGTCTCGGAGCCATGCCTAGTAGAGCCCTTCTTATCGGTGTGTTGTCGACCACATCTATAAGTAGGGGGCTACACGAGCATTTAGGAAACTATCCTCTTCTTTGTTATTCCATATCGTGCGGTGAGGTGGAAAGTGGGAGTATTTACGTCTAACTCGTGCTTTGTTTCAAAATTTTCAGAAATGGCACCTAAGAAGAAAGCTAGACTCGGCCTTGGGGTTGACGCCACCCCAAGTGTGGACGTGAATCATGTACCTGATGTCGTGGGTGAGAGTGACACCCCATCCTTGAATCTGCCCGGCCCATCTATTCCAAATCCAAGAATTCTTGTTCCAGTTGAGGCAGAGGGTGCCACCATCCCTCCCGTCGATATTCCAAATCCTGATACTGTTACAGGTTCCGGTCCCGGGGTTTATGATGGGGACCTTAGAGGAGCCATCCGTATGTTGACCCAGTTAGTGGCCGCCCAGGCCCAGAGATCTCATGATGCCCCTGTGTCCTCCAGCGGACAGGGAGATTCCGCCAGCTCTAGAGTCTACCAGTTCCTACGATTGGCCCCTCCAGAATTCACAGGCACAGACCCATAGGCCGATCCGTAGGATTTCCTTGATGAGATATATAAGACCCTTCGAGTGATGAAGGCTACAGAGACAGAGGGGGTTGAGTTGGCTTCATACAGGTTGAGGGGAGCAGCGCGTTCGTGGTTCGAGATGTGGGAGGATTCCCGTGAGGAAGGAAGACCTCCGGCTAGATGGGATGAGTTTGTAAATGCCTTTATGGACCACTTCTTGCCTGCCGAGACAATGGCGGCTCATGCCATTGAGTTTGAGGTTCTCAAGCAGGGTAGTATGAGTGTTTGGGAGTACCACATGGAGTTTGTGAGGTTGTCCAAGTATGCTCCTCAGTTAGTGTCGACCATGGATGCTCGAGTTTGCCGTTTCGTTCAGGGTCTTGGTCCTTTGGTGATGAATGAGGCTGCTACAAGGGCCTTACACTCAGGTATGAATTATGGAAAGATTGTAGGATTCACTCAGGCCACAGCGACTAGGAAGTTGAAGATACGGGCAGAAAGGGAGAGTAGCAGCAAGGCCCGATCAATGGGTCACTCAGGGAGACCAGTTCCGAGGAGAGGATCATCAGGGCCATCCCAGTCATATGCTCAGTCCTCAGCGAGTGCACCGCCATCTATGCACAGTTATCAGCAGAGCAGTCACTCGAGACCAGGTTCAGACCGTAAGAGGTCCTGTCAGTCCGGTCATCCAGGAGAGAGATCTCAGCAGTAGGGGGAACTACATGCCCTAAGTGTGGGAGATTCCATACAGAGACTTGCTATTTGGATATCCCGGTATGTTATAGGTGCGGGGTGAGAGGTTACATCCAGCGAGACTATCGTGCGCCCAGTCAGGGTATGGGTAGGGGATCTGCCCAGTCATCCGGTTCTTCAGTTGCTACATCATCCGTGCGTCCTCCAGCTCCAGCAGGGCGTGGTGCAGTTAGGGGTGGAGCTCGTGGTAGAGGTAGACCTAGCCGGTTCTATGCTTTGAGTGGTCGCCAGAGTGCTGAGGCTTCTCCAGATGTTGTTATAGGTATCTTGTCTGTTCGGTCCATTGATTGCTATGCTCTTATTGATCCGGGGTCCTCTTTGTCTTATGTCACCCCGTTCATTGCTTCAAGTTTTGGGATAGAACCCGAACAGCTTTATGAGTCGTTCTCTGTATTGACTCCAGTTGGTGATTCTATTACAGCCTCGCGAGTTTATAGGAATTGTGTTGTCACGGTGTGTGGTCGTGTTACCACGGCCGATCGTGTTGAGCTTGGAATGGTAGATTTTGATGTAATCATGGGGATGGACTGGCTTTATTCGTGCTTTGCCAAACTTGACTACCGAGCGAGAGTCATGAGACTCAAGTTCCCCAACGAGCCGGTTATTGAGTGGAAAGGAAATGATGTGGTACCAAAGGGTAGGCTTATTTCTTACTTTAAGGCTTCGAAGATGATTAAGAAGGGGTGTATCTATCATTTGGTCTGGGTGGCGGATACCACTTTAGAAGTGTCTGTCCCCGAGTCCGTGCCAGTTGTGAATGAGTTTCTTGAAGTATTTTCGGATGAGCTTCCAAGGATTCTGCCAGATAGGGATATTGATTTCAGGATTGATGCATTGCCAGATACTCAGCCAATATCTATTCCACCATACAGAATGGAGCCAACAGAGTTAAGAGAGTCAAAGGAGTAGCTGAAGGATTTATTAGAGAAGGGATTCATACGACCGAGTGTATCGCCGTGGGGTGCTCCGGTTCTCTTTGTCAGAAAGAAGGATGGGTCACTTCGGATGTGCATTGATTATCGGCAGCTTAACAAAGTCACCATCAAGAATAAATATCCTTTGCCTCAGATAGATGATTTGTTCGACCAATTGCAAGGTGCAAAGTTCTTCTCCAAAATTGATCTACGGTCCGGGTATTACCATTTGAAGATCAGAGAGCAGGATATTCCTAAGACCGCCTTCTAACTTGCTATGGTCACTTCGAATTCTTGGTCATGTCTTTTGGGCTAACCAACGCCTCGGCAGCTTTCATGGACCTTATGAATCGGGTTTTCAAGCCATTTATAGACTCCTTTATGATTGTTTTCATTGACGACATCCTCGTTTATTCGCGGAGCAGGGAGGATCATGCCGATCACCTCAGAGCAGTTTTGCAGACTCTTCATCAGTACCAGTTGTACGCCAAATTTTCAAAATGTGAATTTTGGTTGGAGTCCGTCACTTTTCTGGGTCATGTTGTTTCCAGTGAGGGGATTCTGGTGGATCCCCAGAAGATTGTTGTGGTGAAGGATTGGCCTAGGCCCACGACCCCGATGGAGGTTCGTAGCTTCTTGGGTTTAGCTGGGTACTATCAGAGGTTTGTGGAGGGATTCTCTACCCTCGCCTCCCCATTGACTAAATTGATGCAGAAAGCAGTTGAGTTCCAGCAGTCCGACGCTTGTGAGAAAAGTTTTCAGGAATTAAAGTCAAGGTTGACCTCGGCACCAATATATGCTTTGCCAGAAGGCACGGAAGGATTTGTGGTTTATTGTGATGCCTCCAGGGTCGGTTTGGGGTGTGTATTGATGCAGCATGGGAAGGTTATAGTGTATGCCTAAGGAAACTCAAGAATTACGAGAAGAATTACCCGATGCATGATTTGGAGCTTGCGACAGTTGTGTTTGCTTTGAAAATATGGCGGCATTATCTTTATGGGGTCCATGTAGATGTGTTCTCAGACCAGAAGAGTCTCTACTATTTGTTCAAGCAGAAGGAGTTGAATTTAAGGCAGCGATGGTGGTTAGAATTGCTTAAGGATTATGATATGAACATTTTGTACCATCTAGGGAAAGCGAACGTGGTGGCCGACGCTCTCAGTTGGAAGTCAATGGGTAGTTTGGCTCATTTGGGAGCGGATCAAAGGCCCTTGGTGCAAGAGGTTTATCAATTGGCCAGTCTAGGGGTTTGTATTTCGACATCAGACGAAGGGAATGTTATGGTGCATAATGAAGCAGAATCGTCACTTGTAGCAGAAGTCAAGGAAAAGTAGTTTATTGATCCAGCATTGGCTCAAATAAAGGAAGCAATTTTGAATAACAAGACTTCGGCATTTTCACTCAGTAGCAAGGATGATGTATTGCGGTGTCAAGGTAGGCTATGTGTCCTGGATATGGATAAGCTTCGGGAGAGGGTAATGGCGGAGGCTCATAATTCCAGGTACTCCGTGCACCAGGGTTCTACGAAATGTATCATGTTCTCAAGGACATTTATTGGTGGAGCGGTATGAAGAAGGGTTTGGTGGACTTTGTATCTAAATGTCCAAATTGTCAGCAAGTAAAAGCTGAGCATCAGCATCCCGGTAGGTTAACCCAGCTTATGGAAATACCAATGTTGAAATGGGAGATGATCAACATGGATTTCATGGTACGATTACCTCGCACTCAGTATAGGTTTGACTCAATTTGGGTGATAGTGGATCGACTCTCCAAATCAGCTTACTTCTTGCTAGTCAAGTCCACCAATACCGCAGAACAGTATGCTCGGTTGTACATTAAGGAAATAGTGAGGCTTCATGGTACTCCACTCTCTATTATTTCGGATCGAGGGGCTCAGTTCATAGCAAATTTTTGGCAAATATTTTAGCAAGGTTTGGGTACTCAGGTGAATCTCAACACGTCTTTCCATCCGCAGACAGATGGTGAAGCAGAG